>JAOTQE010011657.1:0-11007 GCA_025631205.1 Nesometra sesokonis | reverse complement strand
CTTTCATTGGAAATGAGCCCCCCCCCCCTTCAGAGGAGAATGGCTAAAATATGTGGATAAACACCTAAAATCCAGAAATTGGAGCAAAAATAGGGGAAAAAAGTTTTTTTTTGCTTCTCAGAATCCAACCCAGGTTGAGCACCCCCTTCGCTAAATCCTGGATACGCCCTGCGTCTCCATACTTTCTTGGTCATGGTTTCCTTCGTGTTCTCTGTATCAATACGTAAAAATGTTTATAATTTTCGTTTCAGAAATCTGAGTGTTTATCAACAACTTTTTATTACATTTTGTGAAATTTTAAAACTAACATTTCAAAACCCGTAAGACTCACGTTTTGCAGCCCTGCATGTTGCCAGTAAATGAAAACAAAATATTAACAAAAGCAGTCTCATCTTTTTCTGGAATTGAAAAAAACAAAAAGATTCATAACAAATATTTTTCTGTTGGCAGTGGTTGTGGTGGAGGTGATGATGATGACGACGAGGATGATGATTACGATCAAGACAACGATGATGATATATGATGATATCATAAAGATGATGATGATAATAATAATAATATGTGGGACTTTTATAGCGCATAATACAACTGTCTCTATGATGATGATGATATGATGATGATAATGATGATATGATGATGATAATGATGATAATTGTGATGATGATGATAATGATGATGACGATGATGACGAGGATGATAATGATGATCGACCGTTCGTGAATTCCTTCCAACATTCTGACGTCAAATTAAATTCACGCACTGGTTCGATTTCCATTCAGGGCTATACGCAAAAAACCCAAGTTTTAAAAACAATCAAGCGCATTCTAACTTTTATTACTCCATGCTTTTTCAGAGCATTACCAAAAAGTTAAATTAATGAATTATTAACTAACTATTCAGATGAAATGTTCTAAAGCTCCTTCTAGCCAGAGTTAAAAATGTAACACTATAAAGAATAATTGGAAAGTGTTTAACTTACCTTTAGTTAATCAACAAGAGGATGAGCAATTAACAAGTGCTTCTCATCTAATCGACTGTAAGAGCTTTGACAGGAGCGTCAACAAACTTCTAAACTGGGAAAGGTCGATATAGTTCCGGGTGCTGGCCTCCAGTGCAGGAAACCAATCCTGATGGTTTGGACTTAGAGCAGGAACCTGGTATTATTATGATTAACATTTTAACTGTCAAGAGGATTTTAATCACCAACACCCTGCTCTTTCGTTTTGTAGGCAATTATTTAGTATTTTACCTCATTTATATAGCTCTCTTTATGCTCAAATCCGCTTTGCAATTACAAACAGGATAACATTTACGAAATTATGTACAATAAATTGTACGGAATGGAAACCACGACAGCAAGTACGGCGGTAAATCGCAGGTTCGAATACCGTCGGCGATGCATATACAGTATTCTTTTCTTGAACACTGCATTTACTATTACTTAATTTTAATAGTTTTTATCTAGGATTAGTGTCTACTGGCTAACTTCCTTCGTTATGTATTATTGTAGCCGAAAAATCAATTTATCTGGTATATTTTGGTGTATAGATACCATTCCAGGCGCGGATTTAAGGGTGGGGGCGTCCCGGCGCGCGCGCCCCACTTTTATCGCCAAAACTTAGCTGCGTCCTCCTTATATCATGAGCGCCGGGTCAAAAATTTACCCCAGAAGTGAAAATAGACAAATTTGGCCAATACAGGGAACGGTAAAATAGGGTAATAACGTTTTTTTTTTGCTCGTCAAAATCAAACAGGCAACCACGCCTGCCCGACCTGGAAAAGTGCGTGCTCCTTTCCCAGGATCCGCCCCTGTATTCCAACCACGAAACGTAAAATGCTAAGAACGAAAACGAAACCTCAGATTCGAATCCCATCCGATGTACTTTGTCACACAATTTATGGGACCATATCCGTTGAGTTGTACCGTTGCCCTGTTAACATAACATTTACAGTACCTTCCCTTTGAAAAAAAAACCCCGATCGTAGAAAATGGTAACGAAAAGTTAGTTAACAGGTTTTACCCTATAAAAACTTATCAAGTGATATTACCAAAGGTATGGTCAGCGATGCTTTAAAAGTTCATAGGAAAGTACAGCTGTTATTTAGAATAAACCTTCAGATTAATTAGAACTTAAATCATAAAAAAGCAATTACTTATTGACCTTAAGTCATTTATAACATCGCAGACAGCGTAATTATATAATACCTTACTAGGTAGTTATTTGTGTACTGCCAGGTAGATCTCCCTAGTAATTTAACATAGTAGACCTACATAGTCAGAAGGCGTTTTTTACAAAGTGTTCCTGAATTTATCTATCATCAATTGTTCATAGGCACTCTGAATTTCCCATATTTCCAGCAAGTTTTCTTTATTGTCGAATTGGGCAAATAATTAGACAAAAGTAAATTTAGTTTTTCTTATAATCTCGATTTAATTAGAAATATAATTCATCATATAAGGACTATATGAAGCCAGTTAAATTATACAACCAGTACAAGACGTACGACAAATTACATTTTAGTTAATCCATAACGTTTTAGGAAACAACACTTCTTTCAGAATCGTTAATAACAAAAAAATCGTGTTCATTGCTATAGACATGTGATAATACCAATAAATAAAAATAATATTAAAACAATTAATGATAGCAATACAATAATAACAATGGTAATAAATATACAGAATTAAATAAATTATAGTAAAGTAAAATTACAGTACAAAGACTAGATTTTACGAATTTTCAATATAAAGTCAGCTATGGTTGTAGATTTTTGAGCATATATGCAGAAAATTACGATGTTACAGATTGGCGCGTAGTAAAGAGACGCAAAAGGGAACGTAGACAATGTCTGTACGTGCGTAAAAATTTGTGATTCAGAGCTCCATAGCGAAAATCATGAGCGGCACCGGAGGCACTTTTGTGATTGATAGGGCAGAGGTGAAACGACAAACTTAACCCAATTACGGTTGGGATGAGGTGTAACATTTTACAATAAGGCACCTCTACATGCTCGGAAATAACACTCATATAGAATTAAAATTCTTTTCAAAAGTATTAAAATTTAACCCAACAATTAAGATATGAATGTCATTCCAACCCAATCATTTTATTGATTTGTATTTGACATAAATAAATAAAAACCCCAAAATTCACTGATGATTAATATTTAACCTTACTATGAACGATTGACAGTCATCATGCATCGATTCTGTTCAATGAAAAAAAACACCACCAAATATTGCAGCCGAGTACCTGCCATACCGGATACGTCACCCATGGGTAATTTTTATTTGTGATATATACTATATAAAGAAACAAATTTTTGAATCAATGTAAATAATAATGTTTCAACAATGAACCTAAACATACAAAAAAATGTAATAATTGACACCCATAAAAAACACACAAGTAATTTGATGACATCATCCAAACTTCAAACAGCTTTATCCACTATAAAATTCCTATATAATATAATTTACCCGAACAAATACTGAAATAATTTATCCTTTATCCCAGTAAATCTAATATAATATCAATTAATCAATTGAATATACTACAAATAAATGTATGTTATTAAACAGGATATTTACAATTCTTCTATCCATACAGATATATATAATAAAGATTTTCTAGCATCGATTAATCACCAAAACAAAGACCCGCGTTGCGAGAAAAAACATACTTTTATTCTACCTCACTTTAAAACAGTTTTGAATAGGTCAACAATGCAGTACAGTGCTTGAACACAAATACTTGCGTGTACCACATTCTTTACTCTCTTAATGTAAATTAGTTTCAAACTAATTTACAGTGAATTTTACTCAGAGATCACTCGATAAATTTTTAGTTTTCAGTTTAAACACGGAAGAAGTCCGTCACAGTTAAAGCCGACATTATTTTTTAAAAATTAAATTAATTTAAAAAATAAATTTGATATTTTTTTGTCAAAACATATTTTTATGCTCTTATAGTCATTACAGCCAAGCCAACATATAAAGTAACCCATTAAATTTATAAGCCAATCTTGATAAAATACATTGAAATAAATTGCAATCAGGTATAAATTATTGTGACATGTAATAAATGTAAGTTGTATGGTTGAGCAGTTATGATAGGGGAACTATGAATCATAGTCTACCTGGGCATGGTGGTGAAACAAGGTAGGCCCAGTGTACAGAAACAGCTCATGTGTATGAATATAGGACAACTTGTATCCATGTTCACTCCATAGTTATTCTATGCTCAGTCATTCCCAAATCTTGGGTAACTTGTACCCGCAGCATAATCACTGATCTCAAAAAGAGTAAACAGTATTAAGTTTGGTTTTAAAAGGAAAATTTAACAAACCAACCAAAGTGTTAATATTGGACTATACATTTCTTATAAAATAGTAAGTTGTAGTTTAAATTACACACACCAATTTATTATCCATAATGGGTACGAGTTTTCTCAAAATCCGAGTACGAGTTATTCATTTGGGTACAAGTTGGCATGGGTACAGGACTGTTTGGGTACGAGTTCACATGCACCCACGTGTACTACAAAAACCAAGTACATATTCGAGATGAGTAAGGGTTTACGAGAAGTGTACTGATCCAAACATGACCCTTGCCGTGAACAGACCAAAGAGCACAAGTACAAGTCAATATTTGCAACATATGACGTTTAGAGGTGTTCTGTAGTAAGTCATATGTATGTGTAACACCTAATCCACAGCGCCATGCATTCTTTTGTATAAAGCCAAGGTACTAAATAAATCATAAATTATCTTACATAATAGATTTTGTTAAAATATACAGAAGGCATGTTAATTTGCATCTTTCACCTGATTTTCACATAATTTCTATATTGAAAGATAGTATGTGAAAATTTAACATTTTAAATTGAACTGAAATAAAATAATTATAAACTCAACTTACGAAACAAACAACATTAATTGCACAAATTATGCAAAGCTCTTACTCAAAATAAAATAGTAGTATTCACCAGCCAGGCATACTACATCTATACTTAACAAATAAGCAAATTTCTAATTATTTCATAATTAGCCTGATAACCGAATTTACAAATAGTTAATTCATTTTTCAGTGTAATTAAATTATATTAAAGCTAATTATGATTTTGTAAGTCAAATTTTTCTCTCTTAGTTTCACATGATTATAACAGAAGTAGCAAGTTGAAAATCATTCATGACACCTAACCAGAATATTATTTTTGTTAGTATCATGTAATTTGTTAATAAGATATTGTAATCAAAATTTAAAATTTGCAACCATAAAGGAATTCCACTGTGTGGTGATCAATACAAAACTGTTGTTCACAACCTTCATGTAGCCGTTTTGCAATGTCTTTCATTGTTGCTGCCATGGGAATAAAAGACTTGTTATCAGTTACACCATGAAAACTAGAGTGATTAGCAGACATTTTAATTCTAAAATACATTTCTAGTAGAAGTTACAATTTACAACTAACCATGACCTAGGTTTACTAAACTAGAATGGCCAATGCAAACTAAGTGTGTGTCATTAGTGTTCTCCTTAGGCCCTTGAAATATTGCTAACAAGAATTGCTTAGAACAACTTCCATGATGCTTGGGACTTCCACATGATGCTTGGAACATTGGCCATGATGCATGAAACATTGTCCATGATGTTTGGGAGTTTCACCATGATGCTTGGCAATTGAGCATGATACTTGGAACATCTTAAATGATGCTTGAGACTATCTGCATAATGCTTGACAGTTGTCAATGATGCTTGGAACATGTTCCATGATGCTTTGGACTTTCCAAAAGATGCTTGACAGTTGGCCATGATGTTGAAACATCTTCAATGATGTTTGGTACTTTTCACATGATGCATGACAGTTGGCTATGATGCTGAACATTTTCCATGATGCATCAGACTTTTCCAATGATGCTTGACAATTGTACATGATGCTTAGAACATATTCTATGTTGCCTGGGACTTCACATGATACATAACAGTTGCCATGATGCTTGGAACATCTTCCATGATGCTTAAAAAGTGGCTTTATGCTTTCTATAATATTTGCCTATAATATGGCATAGACCACCAGTTATGTGTCTGCTGTTTTTATAGTCCTGTGCGAACATTGCATGGTCTACTCAATTACAAACAGTAGTGCGATTTACCAATAAAGATGTTACACAATTTATTGGTAAAATTTAAATTGATTGTATAATTTTAGTTCATTTTGGTTTACAAAGTGTTGTTCTCATCCTGAAAATGGTTAGATACATTGCTGTTAGTTGTCTAAAAAAATTACAGTAACTAAACGCAGCTGAATCTGTTCTTTGAGTTCAGCCTGATAGCACACAGTATAGTCTATTCAGTATTGTCTCCATTGAGACACTTCGATTCAGTACTGTAATATCGTATTGTATCATACGATATCTTGTTGTATGTATGCCACACATTGAGTGTATTAGGTATATACAACTGTTTTCTTTAAGTGTATGTTTATCTATGAATACAGTACTGAAAACAGTAGCTTCAAATTGCTTGGCCTGTTTTTAGTATTTGGTTAAAAATTCACATTTACTATGTTCCACAACAATAATATGTATGCTGAACACTGTGGCACAAATGTGCAAGTCAACTTTATGCTTTAATCAACAGGTTTTTGTTATGACTGCTTCATTTCTGCGTTGGGTACGCTCGTCGTTGTCGATAACCCCTGGGACCAGGGCCTGATGATGTTGAACCTGTTGTACCCATAGGTGGTTGGAAGCTAGGCTGTATGAAGTTGGGTTGTGTGAATTGCTCAGGGTTGAACATCATTGGCATTGCAGGCTCAGCACTGTCCACTGGGGCTGGTGCATCCCACTGATCTGTCTGCCCCTGTAAGTAGAAACAGAATTATAAGTAACAGGGGTGGATTTGGGGGAGAGAGGGGTCGGTGCAGGCGGCGCGCGCCCCCTCCTATCGTCAAAATGTAGTTGCGCCCCCCCCCCCCTTATATTAGGAACATTGGGTCCAAAATTCACCATAAAAACCCAAAATAGACATATATATGGGCTAAAACGGGGTACCAAAGTAAAATAAAACCGGCAACCACGCCGCCCAGATCTGGGAAAGGGGCCTCCCACCCTTTCGGCGGATCCTGGATGCGCCCCCTTGAGTTATGACCTATATTAACAGTGATGTTAATAAATTATAACTTTATAAGTTATACAAAGCAATAATACATAAATACCTGACTATTAAATACATTATATACAATAAAACCTTAGAAAAAACCTAGTGAGATTAATCTCTACATCGAGCATATCTTTTAAAGAAGTTTATGAGCTCACACTTATAGCCTTGAATGAGAAAGAGAGTAATAGGGTGGAAGAGACCAAATTTTCAAAGACACATACACAAAATTGGCCAGATTAGGCCGTTTTAACAGGTAGGGTCTACCACTATTTAAAACATAAAAAGAGCTTGTCAGAAAGTTAAATGTAATAAAATGTCACGCCACGCAATGGTGACAAAAATACATTACGAATACAAGATAAAGACAACAACATTGGCCCTGTCAGCATTTTCTGAAAATATAAATGCACATTTATTCGAATAACCACCTTTTATACCAATGTACTAATTCTTTACTCATAAATCTGTCACCCAATGATTAAGGTATGCTTCACGAAAATCTTAAGTGAAATAAAATGTTAATAAATATCACATTAATACATTGTTACAGTTGTCAAAAGATCTGATTTTAACAACAAGAAAAGCAGAAGAGGAGTGAGGACGTAATTTCCGGCTTCACACGGAGCCAAAATATAATATACAAATATATATGTATGGTCAAGGATATGAATATCTGAGGAGTGGTATTTGGAGGATAATAAGATTACCTAAAAAGTCACACCCTTTAAAATAATTAATCTACCAACATATTGAATCAAATTCAGAGATCATTTACCAAACTTATTTGAAATATATTCATGAAGGCATTCAAAAAGTTACATTCAAACTATGTATGCATAAATTCACTTCAACAATGTTAATTTTTATCAAGTACAATCAATGTTAAAAATTCTATCTATAAAAGATGTTGATGGAAAAATAAAGGTGGGTTTCTAACCACACAAAAAAAATTCTATCACTGAAGATTAATTTATTTTTACTATGAAATATTAATAATTGAATGTAGGAAGACACTTTGCGTATACAGTGCAAAATTTCACAAAACTAATTTCGCCAGAAAACCAAATTTCATATTAAACGATGTTTTTTCCCAAAAAAGATCATAAAACCAATATAAACATAGGTAAACATGACTATAATACAACTAAACATTTAATATAAATTATGTAATTATAATACAAATAACAGGGACAACACACATATACATTCTTGAACCATGTAACCAGTGGTCATGAATATTTCCTTTAAATAATAAAAAAAAAAACTGAATTTGTTTAAATCACTAATGTTTCATCCTTTTCAGTAAAAAAAAAAAGTCAATTAAATTCAATTTCACTAGTTAGGCCTCTAGGGCGGATTGCTATAAAACAGTCTTAACTGACGGTCTTAATTTACAGAATAAAGCCGGCTTTAACACATAGACGGGTCTTAGCAAGGTCACCGAAGTTAGATTATTGCCATAAAACAGTCTTTCCTAAGATCGTGTTGAGTATTGATCTCGAACAAACAATCCATAGTAAAAGTAATTGAGGGCGCTATTTTAGGCAATTTTTGTGCCAAATCACATTCGATTTTTTTACGAAAATGTTAGACGAGTTTTAATTTCATAACATGGTGTATGTTTAAACAGTTGTAGTTATAACAATTTATTAAAACAGCCAATTCAAGGTAAAATAATGCTGACGCCACATTATAATTGATTTAAGACAATTTATAGCCTCCTTTAAGAAGGCTTTAATATTTAAGACCGCCAACTACTAAGACGGCGGTATAGCAATGGTCTATAATTAAAGACCGTTCATGACGTCACAATTATAGATGACTTAATATTAAGACAGTTTAAAGACTGCTTATAACAATCTGCCCCTGAAGAATCTGTTCTTTATAATAGACAAACAAATATATTTTAAGAGGGAAGGAAGAAAACCTAGAAAATAAAAAGAAATTGTTGAGAATTAAAAAGATTAAGAAGGGATTAAAAATAACATTCATGATGAAGATGGTCAAACAATATTCTAAGATCCATTCCAGTAGTGCATCTGGGACATATCCTAAACATTATTGAAAATTTGCTTGTGTGCTACTAACCGCTCTCCTCAACACATTCAGGTGTGCTAATAGGTGAGCTGTTTGTATCTTGGTATGTCGAAATTTACCAATTTTGGGTGTGCTGTGAATGGCACACCTCAAAAGCATTTTAGGTGAGTTTTAGGCGAGTGACTGCTCTCCCTCACCTCAAAAGACAAGGCCTGCTATAGTGTGGAGAGTCTGGAGTATACCCTAAATCGTAATCCTTAAAAATCATTTTTGGGCTAAAAGCTGCCCTCAATTAAAACAGTTGTCCTGAAGGCAGCTAATTTGTAAAATATTACCCAGTTACCAAATTTTATAAAAAAAAACTGCACCCAGTATGGAATATATTTTTCTTCTGGTAGGGTGTTTTCTGTTGACAATTGCATTTTTTTTGACCAACTAAAATAATCTAGTAGGTTATGGTGATTTGAGCAAACCTCATTTTCAATATCAATTGAAACGAGGCCGAATGTCGCTTTTTCTTCCAATAACTTGCAAGCAAAATTTCATTTCATTCATTTTTTTCTATTCATTTAATTGCTTTCATTCAATGAAAAATGAATGAAATGAAATGAAAAATGTATGAACAATCTCAGGCAGTTTATCATGATTTATATTTCTTGTAAAAAAAATCTCAGACTAGAAAGATTTAACAACAAATTGTAATATGAACTGAAAAGAAATCTCTGGAAAATAGATAAAATAATTAAACAAAGAATAGTTATGAAATTAATAAAAAATAATATAAGATATATAATAGAATTTTGAGATATAAAAAGATATTTGGGGATAATAAAGGGAGAGGAGGGATTTAAACTTATAAAAGGGATTATTTAATAACCAATAATTTAGACCATGTAAAAAAAGTTGATCATCTTTGTTAGAAAATAATCAATGGATTTTTTTCTAACAGTCATGAGGTTACAATGTGAGTTTGAACAAAGCTCACAACTCAGAATCTGGAGTGCTTAAAATACAATATTTTAGGAACACATTTTTATTTTATTTTATGATGGCATAATTAATGCCGAAATATTGAATCCTGAGGTGATGCCATGCTTGAAGTATGAATTATGCCTTTTAAAATGCATATAATACTGCATTATAATACTATACTGTAGTTAGAAAATTAACCTTAAAAACAGTTTTATGGATATTTTAACACAGATAAACAATGCATTGATTAAGATTTATTTAAAATATTGATAACACACTTCGGCACTGTATATTATCCTTTAAAATAAAGTACTCATAATTGCATATATTTGTCCATATCACAGATCTCTTCAGATGATCGAATGCCTCCTCTACGTGTGTGGATCCATACGATAGGATACGGTTATGGCGCCACCTGGAACCCTATCTTATCTTATGGATTTACAAGCATAGAGTAGACATTTGATCATCACGAAGAGGTCTGGAATACATACAATTTGTGAGTACGTAAATTTAAAGCATAACTATACAGGACCGAAATGGCTTATCAATATTCAATCGCAATAAAAACATAACATAGATAAAAAAGAATTATGTCAGGATGATTTCTGTAAGAGGGATGATCAACAACTTTTTTTAATTTGCCCTTATTGCATGCTTATTAAAACGTACACTGATGAGCAGATCGACATCCAAGCAGACCTGTTTTGTAAATAAAATAAAAAAAAACATTTGGTTATTTAGTAAGGTTATCCGAAGGTCCACTAATCAACTTCAAGTAAGAAAGTATAATGCATACTCCAAGCAATGAGATACACGCCATCATGACAAGA
>JAOTQE010011646.1:0-11008 GCA_025631205.1 Nesometra sesokonis | reverse complement strand
CTCCCTAAGCCTCATAATGAGACTTGGTTTAGAAAGCATGACATAGTTCTCATCCTACAGTAACAGCACCACTCCCTCAGCCTCATAATGAGACTTGGTTTAGAATGCATGACATAGTTCTCATCTTTTAAGTGGCGAGAAAAGTTGCTGTTGGCTGTGACACAAAATAAAATAAGTAAAACTAAATTAATCCTAAACTACTTACAAACACCAAGAACAAGTATGCTTCCAACAAAGCCAGCACCAACCAGACTTAGGTAGTAAGTACCTATCTTAATCTCCGGTGGCCACAATGGGTAGATACAGATGCCAATTGCAGCAATTACTAATAAAAATAAAAACAAAAGAAAGAAGTGATTGCAGCAGTTACTAATAAAAAAACAAAACAAGAAAGAACATTATATTACTATAGTGATATTATTTACATGGATAGAAATACACATTATTTTCAAAGGTCAAACTTTTTGATCCTGAACATTTGTCACCTTTAAACAAGTTAATATTTTATTATTTTTTTAATTAAATTGAAAAATAATTAAATTATGATAGGTTATACAATTAGAAAAACCTTGGTACAGTGTATTGAAGGCAGTGTTGAAATAAGATTTCAACTGATAAACTCAAGAATTTAATTATGGTGGGTGGAACCGCCCACCCTAAAAATGTTCCACCCACCCTAAGGCCTTCTGCCCAGCCTAAATTTAACCTTCCACCCACCCCAAGCATCTGGAAAATATTCCCACCCATCCTTGGGTTTTTCGAGCTACATCCCTAAACTCCCACATCGCATATACTTAAAGGGGAATTCCAGGATTAAAATTGCTATGGATTAATCTATAGAACAATTAGTTGTGATCTAACAGATAAAATTTCACAACATTTCAACACTAAGATATTGCAAAATTAGTCCCAAAACCAAAGTCAGTCAAATACTCAAATTACAATGTTATTAAACAGAAAACTTACTAATTATAGGTGTGAAGTAAATTTACTATACTGTATTATATTATTATATATAGAAATGTATAATGTATTACTTCAAACAATATGTCAACATGGGTTATGTCATCATCATATACTTACCTAGAGAAAAACCAAGTATATAATGACTGGGTTTAATAGGATCATACACCCAGACATATGCCTGTACATAAAAAAAAACAAAGTTGGTGAGTTTACTCTGTATGGAACTCTCTCGCTCAAAACTATTTATGTGATATTTAAATTGATCTATTGTGTCCATTAAGTAAATGGCTCCACAGAATAATACAACACAATGGTGTTGTTGTAGCTGAGGATTAAAATATTATAACTGCATTTGTAAATATTTTATTTTTAATTAAGAATAATGAACTCCTCATTGAAAATACGGAATTGTGCTGGAAAGGGGGGGGGGGGTTTCCCCAGACCCTTAAAACAACTGGCTATGGGCATGATCAAAGCGCTATGGTCAGCAATTAAGGGACATTATGAAGGTCCTAGGCGTCATGGTTACATGATGCTCCTAAGGCCTTGAAAAGACACTGCAATACTCTCCAAAATATCAAATAATATACATACATCTAAGTTATCTTTAAAACACTGGATGTCAGCAAAGTCCAACACAACCTTCTTCTTTCCTTTCTTGGCATCTTTATCAGTTGTTTCATTTTCCTCCTATAAATAGATATCATAAAATTATAAAACATCAGAAGAATTGTAAATAATTTTTAGAAACAACCCGAAGTAAATATGTACAAGACATTTCCAGAAATCATTTACCATTATATTTAAAACCAGATGAAATGATTACATTTGTTACTTTCTAATATTTCTATTAATATGTCATAAAGAGATGACGCCTCTGCCGACGCTGACAACGACGACGATGTCAATAATGGTAAATATTTATATGTGCCAGCATCCATCTGGAAGATGTTCATGGCACTGTGGACCAGATGTTACACATTCTTATAACTTTCTACTCCCCTATGCCTTATGTTATGCAGGATAATACTACTGGGTTGTACTCGCACTCTTTCATCTGTCCACGATAGGGGTCGTGTATGGACCAGTAAAAGAGGGTAACATCCTACTCATCTCGAAAGATGTACTGCGTTCTTTATGTACATGAGCCGTTTGTGCACACTGGCCTACAGTTTATAGTTCTTATCCAGGAAGGCATGTTCCACCACCCAAACCATGGTGCGAGAGGGCCTCGAACCCGTGCTGTTGTTTTGCTATGGTCAGGGGCGGCAGAATGCTTTTGAATTGGGGGGGGGGGGGGGGGGGGAGAGCGAAGCCTGAAGGTGGTTTTCAAGTCCACAATATTCATATTTACCATAGTTTTTGAGTTGTGAAATGTGACTTTTGTAGTTGGAGTGCCATTTCAGGGGGGACCGTTCCACCCGAGTTATCAATGGGGGACACGTCCCCATCCCCCTTTTCCGCTGCCCATGGCTATGGTTCGTGGTTTCCCTGTCTTAACCACTTGGCCATACAACTTGCCATGGCAGTGTTGATACAAGAGATGAATAGGGTTGATAAAACAGATGAATCGGAGTATCATGTACAGGATTAGCACCAGTGGAGCAGATGAATCGGGTATCCTGTACAGGATTAGGGTCATGCGTAGTGGCGAAACTTTGCACACCCCCCCCCACCCACCCAAGGGAGGGGGAAAGTTTCAAGAGTTTCTGATAAAAACTATGGCTTGCAAACAAACAAATAGGGGCAAAGTCATAACCTCCTCCCAACTTCAGGGTAATTAGTGCATATGGTATATGAGACGTGTCTTCAAAGAGTTAAAAATGTTGCAACAGAGTATAGAGGTAGTTGTAATATTTTGTTAATAAATAAAATGATATTGTTTACTTCTTCCTCCTTGTTCTGCTCTTCTTTTTTCTTTTCTTGTTTCTTCACTTTCTTTTCATCAGCTTCAATATCTTTCTTCTTCGTTTCTTTATCTTTTGATTTTGTGTCCTTCTCTTTATCTTTTTTCTTTGTTTCTTTGTCCCCTTGTTTTGAATCTTTTTCTTTTATTTCCTTATCCTTACTTTTTGCATCTTTATCTCTTTTCCTCTTCACTGTTTTTATCGTCCTGTAAAACATTCGTTTTTGCAACAACCTATAAAATCAATGATAAAATCAAATTACTAATAAATAACCACACAAATTTCTGAAAAATCTGTATAAAAACAACAGCCACAGTATTAAAAAAATGTTTCCATAACATTTCCAAGATTTGTACCAGAGGTCCCAAGTCTCCTGAAAATGGTGAGAGTCTCCTGATTTTTTTAGTCATCTCCCACCCTCCTAAAAATATATATTTTCTCCTGAAAATTTTAAGTGTCTCCCAAAAATATAGTGAATTTTGGCCTAGCCTAGGAGCAAAATTGGTTGTCCCTTCAAAAAATACTAGCTCAGCTCAGTGGTAAATACAATTTATATACAATAATATAGATATTTTTACATATTGTTATGTACTTTTTCTGTTTTTTATTGTGACGTGTCGCACATTTGCATTTACGCAAATCTGATCGAGAAAGCAGCCGATATAAAATATCACTGATTTTTAACTTCTCAAACTTGGGACCTCTGTAACTTGTCCAGAGCCAAAAAGGTAAATTAGCACACAATGCCAAGGCTAAGTATTTTGAGCTATCATTATTCTCTTATGTTCAGTGTTGCCTCTAATTGTATCTCTGTAGTTATTATGTTTGCATTCAAACCTGTGGATTTTCTATCAATAATAACCATCCTTCAATTTTCACACTTTTGAATTGTATTCCTCATTACAATATCTAAGATTGACAACCAATATTTCAGTTTTGCTCACCCTCCCAGTCACCTTGAAACATGGTGATAGAGCATTGGCTAAGCTCCTAAATTTTGGAACACCAGAGGTCCCAAGTTGTAAAAACAGAATTCCTGGAGGCTTTTTTTGTGGTCATCCATACACCGTTTGTAACGTGTACACTTTATAAAATGTGTATAAAATACTCTTGTTTAAACACATTGCTTATTGTGAAACAGTAGTTTTTGTTTTCGTCGCTGTTAAGCTATGCCATTACTCTTCATAAAAACATTGCTAAACTTCAAATTTCCTTATTATCAACCAATATTTTTAAAAATAGGTAAAATTATGGTCTAATTGTGAAAATTTTTCAAAACCTGGAGAATTTCCTGGAGAAAACTAAATTCCGGGAGAAAATTTGAGAATTCCGGGAGTCCCGGGAGATTATCCAAAATTCCTGGAGACTCCAGGACAATCCTGGAGACTTGGGAGCATAGGAACACATTTCCTGATTCCATTCGTCAGTCTTCTTCTGTGAGCAGTTTTAAGACTAGTTGGAACTCTTTTGATTCTTACTCTTTTTTTAAGTTACACCCCAGGGTGTCCCCTACACCCACAACACCAAAAAGCATTTCGTCAAGTAGTGTGAAATACGGTTAGTTTCAACAAGCGTATGAGTAGCTCGGTTGTTAAGACATCGTTTAACTGACCGTTCTACAAAAACGAAGGTGGGATCGATTCCCACCACGATAGGCCGTGGCTATTGTATTTTTTTTTTTAATTTTTGTTCGGAGGAACATTCAATTTATTTAAAATTTTGTATCTTAATTTTGCTCTTTCATACATTTTCTCTGCAAATCTACTACCTTAAAACGTAAAATCATGCGACGTGGTCTAATAGTGCTATAGTTATTAATAATTGAAAATGCATTTACATCCCAATATCGCTTTGGAAGCACGGACCTTGTTGAGCGGTCGCTCTTGTTTGTATTAAGCGCTATATAAATACAAATACATTACATTAAAAAACAACAATCCATAGGCCTTAAATTAACAACAGGTATTGTAATAAAAAACGTATAATTCTTTTGAGTTCTCTTCCTGTAGCTCAAGTTTTACCTGTTCATGTAAGCAATGACTGATGCTCTGGTTGTGAAGAGCGGGTCAGTACCCTTTTTACTGGTTGCCCATTTAGAGTCCAATAAAAAGTCCACTGCCTTGGTACCTAAAAAAAGAGACATTTTTTGTTTGACATTATTAGTAAAACCATTTTTTTAAATGTTTAACCATATCAGAACCCTTGCAAAAATATGATTGTAATAATGGCTTTTTCAAATGCTATCTCCTTAGTTTTATAATAAAATTAAACATTGCCGGTTGTTTATCAGCAATTTACTGATATCCATTGTACAGCTGGGTAGACTAAAGCAATGAAAGTAAAGCGCATTGATTGTGAGTGACTTGTAAGTGATGGGTCTCAAACTCACTCTCAATTTACTATAACCCATCAAAAAGGGTAGTTTTATTGTGCACTGGTTTGTAGTTTTTAAAAGAACAGCTGAGATTCTAAATTTCATTCTAACGTTACCACAAATCTGCACGCATCTCGTATCTAGGGGGTGTATAAACACCAAAACAACCTGTAAACCAGAACTTGACTCGACCTCAGCCAGTCGAGCCAATCAGTGCCCGTGGAATTCGTTGCGATCGGATTCCGTGGTAATTGGGAGTAATAAAGATTGTAACAACCAGTCACAACCATTAACAATTGCGATATCGATTACAATTGATTACTATTGGTGAGCATTCACACACGATTTTACTTTGCGATTGGGTGCGATTGGTTGTCACAATTGCTACAACCGATCGCACTGCGATGCTAGTCTGAATGGGGTATTACCCACATCAATTTGATGCTCTCAACTGGCAGGGAAATTTCTATAGTCCTAGTGCCGTACCTGTGAAGTATTCTACATTTTCGTGCATAAATGTTGTCTTCTTTGTTGGCAGTTGAAATCTTAAATGTTTTGCAACCGCAATCTCCTCTTTCGTTGGTTTCTCCTGGTTACCATCCTGTTGTAAAAATAAAATAAAAAATGTTGACAAAACAGCTATAACTTTTAATGATGAAATACACTGTCAGAGGGTAATTCTGTCAGAGATGTCAACTTTAGTTCAAAACATTTTTATGCGTGAGATGAGGATGTCCTACTCCCACGGTAGGGATGTTATTCAATTTTTGTGATCTGGTGCATACTTTGGTGACTATTGACTAGGCCTTACATACTTATCTTGAAAGACAAGGGAAATTAAATTGCAACTATCACTTTAAAGTCTGTTTTCCTGTCGATCGTTGAGTTGCAGCGAGTTGCGTTGAGTTGATAATCGTTGAAGTTGAACCTATCTCAACTTCAACGATTTCCAACTCGACGCAACTCACCGCAACTTAACGATCGACAGGAAAACAGGCATTAAAGTAGGATTATTTAGTAATGCTACTTTTTCCCCGTCAGGTCTAGATATGTGAGAAAAATGGGTGCCATGCATGAGATTGTGAGACGGACCCTATATCAGACGTTCCAATCTCTGAGGTCTAAAATTCTGGACATTTTACATTTTAGCTGTTTATTACAGAGTCAATCGTGTTTAACTTTTTACATCGTTTTATTTTCTACACTCAGGTAGGTCTTCTTTGTTTTTGACACAACAGCTGTTAGCCAGATTTTCAATTAGCCCACGCACAACCTTGGTACGAGTTGACTCAATGAATGACTCAATTATGGTACCTTTGACTTTGCCACTGCCTTCCACAGTACGAATGGTCGATCCGCCCCATTCAGACAGTGATCGAGAAATCACAGATGGAGAAACTAAATGTAGTTTTAAAAGTATTTGATCTCCAAACCCATTCTAGTGTAAATTCATAGCCAACGCAATATTTGTTAAATATGCACGTATTATTGGTTAATTAAGTATTAAAACGGCATTACCTCTCTTGTTTTTTTAGGACGTTTTCGCACTCGACTATCAGCCATGTTTACGTAGAAGTTTGAGTCAACTTATCAACTAAAGAGGGCGGTATAAAATGAGAATAAAACTCGAAAATTTGATTCAAGAGACCTCGATTTTACATAGGCCTCAATTTCATGAACCCTTAATTTTACAAACCCCTCAAATTAAATAAAGATTGTAAAGTATTAAGCTTTATATTCCATCTTCTGGTGCTTGATTGTTCAAAAAAAGCATCATATATACAGTAGGTCTATAGGGAACTAGGCCTATGTCTAATTTACGAGTCCCAATATATACTGTATAGAAAAAAAATGTTAGGAGCCTACTTTAAAGGTTGAAATTTCTCAGCCTCAAAATAATTATATCTGGCTAGCGCTATGAATTTGTAAACAATGCATGAAACGTCTAGGCCAGTGGGCTTTACCCACTCGGCCATTGAAGCTTCCCAATCAACAGTAGCGTAGCTGTTTCTGCGATTCTTAAAAGATGCTTAATGAGGCCTGCGTCACCACAGTGAAATAAAACCACACCCATAGGCCTTCCCGACCCAATATACAAGAAAAAAAGATAGGCCTAACTTTTCATCCAATGCTGTACAGGCCCGTACCCAGTGGCGTATCCGGGGGTGGGGGGTGCTCAAGGCAGAAATGGACGCGCAGCGTGTCGAAGGCGTACCGTAAATTGCGGCAATTTTGGGCAAATTTGCTTTTCAACTCCTTTTCAAACGCACCTCTCTATCTATCTGAAATCCTGGGTACGGGCCTGCTGTGAAATTATTTTCTGTCATAACCATCATAAATAAACGATATATAAAAGTCCCACATATTATTATTATTATTATATATAATATAAAACTCATCATGTTCGGGATAGATTCAAAGTGTTTTAACACTCGAGTGTGTATTAACGTAATTGAGGTGTGTGATTTGGCAAAAAGAGCAGAATTCACTTATTGTTGTTGGTAGTGCGAAAATTTCAAATATGGCACCTCTAGATGCTCGAAAGTGGCACTACCTTTAATGATTAGGCCTGCCCCTTGGCAGTGCTGAGGATAATGGTGGCCGCCGTACAAGCCTTCAAGGCATCATTAATTTTGTCGTGTAAACTATATACAAGACAATATCATTATTTTTCGCTCCGCCTGGAGTCAGACGCGAACAAGAGTGAGCAGTCATAAGAAGCAGTGGGAAGTGCACGGAAGCATGCAAGGCAAGATAATTGAACTACCACGAAATCTCTGGAAATCAGGCATGCGTTGGATAACAAAGGTGCACGTTCAGTCACGTCATGACGCGGAAATAGGCCTGACCTCGAAACGGCTTCTTAATTGTACAATCATTTTGTATTCAGAGATAGTTTTTACCAGGGTTACACAATCATGTCTCAATTGCTGTAAATTGTAATACTTCTTAAAAAACATTTTAAAGTAAAATAGTGTCATTCCGAGCATCTTGGGGTGTATTATTCAAAATTTTCCCAACGACGTTGGAGAATGCTAGTTAAAGATTCTCCATCACAATATTGTCTGGATTCCCCGTTCCCTTCCGTCGGTCTAAAAATAAGTTTTGTAATATGTATATCAAACCCCGTTTTTTGTCCATCCATGGAGGTATGTATATAAGAAAAAAGATTTATAGTTCCATGGTCCATCGTTTGAAACCCCCTCTTCCCACCCACAACCACAATATACTCGGACATGCTTCAGTGATCACCAGGCTCGGCAAAACACAGATTACGTCGACAAAGCATGCTGTGTGATGTGAGTATATGCTGTAAAATAACTCAAAGAAAATTTACGTTTTTGGTATTTTTAATTTGATCGTTTGGTTAAACCAGTAAAGTGTTTATTAATATAATGCTACATTTATACAGGAGTGATATTGAATTGTTAAAACTGTGTTCTAAATCATGAATTTTACATGTAAATCTTCGGAAAAATGTTTTCATTTTTACCGTCACTGTTCTGGTGGTGGTGCTGTTTGATGTGGCATGTTGGCTCGACGGCGGTCGTCTGGGACTTGCAGAGTAAGTAACCTGCTAGCATGCTAGGCCTAAAAAGAATTAATTATAGAAAATGAACATTTATTAAAAGATCATAGTATTAGTATGTAAATAAACATCTAAATAGCCTAACTATTTATGTAAATCCGTCTACTGATTTCATTATTCACCTGTTCTGTCTGTCCTAAAAAACAACAAAAGGTTAGATTTTTTTTCTGGTAACATTGCAAAGTGCATACTGTAGAATTCATTGCATTTGTAATAGTACACTGCATTTATAATATTGTAAATGTATTGTAATTTAATTTATTGAGATAGCATCGTGATTATTATTTTATGTTAAATAATTATAAACCTTTCAATTCAAATTATAGAATAAAATGAGGCAAGGCCTAGTCATAGACAAACCACCAAGTTGTCCCACAGGAAGTTATTGAGAAATAAGCAACTTAACATGAAATATAAATAATTATAAAGAAAATTTGTGTGTATTTTGTACAATAACTTGATAATTGACCCCTTGTTTTAATGCTTGTGACATGTGTAAGGCCCCATAAAAATAGTTATTAGTTTATCACCCTACCAATGCATAAAAAACTGACGAGCTGCCAATGATAGTGATCTCAAGTTGGGGTACTATATTGTCCAGTGCCGTAGCCAGCATCAGGCTGAAATTTTCAAAATTTGGGATTTCTAGGGGGACTCACTCTCCAGTCCCTGGAACCCTACGTGGCCCCAGACTTCGCCTCGTCTGTTCTTCAACTCTGTCTACGGCTCTGTTGTCCATCATTATCTTAGACTCACACAATACAAAGCAGATACAAGTGCACCAGCCTGCGGCGAATATTGATCATTGTAGGCCTATTCCTAGTTGTGTACATCATTGTGAGCTCAAGAATCAATCATATTTATATATGTTAAGAAAATCCAAAGCATTTCAAGTGAATATAACAGAAAAAAATGATCGTTTGAATAGTAAAATGAGTAAAAAAAAAAAAAAGAAAGCTGGATTTCCCCAAAAATGATGCATGCGGGGGTGATAAACTAATGATTTTTTTTTATGGGGCCTAATTTGGGTTTAACAATAACCCAATTTTCAATTACAAAAATTGTACCTTGTTTCTGATACTATGTCCAGGTAAAGGTATTTATTAACAATTGCCTTGTTTCTAATGCTCTGTCTAGATCCATCAGTCAATTTAAGCCAAGGTACTTCAAGTCTGAATGGTTATCTTACAATGAAAACAATCAATTCCGGGTGGATCTCAATCTGCCAGAACAGCTGGGTAGAGTCCTACTCTAAAAATGCAGAAGTTGTCTGTCAGCAGCTACAGCTAGGCCTACCAAAGAACAACCTGCATTGGAACACTAGCCTGGAAGCCTCGTCATCCCAGATTGTATGCACTGGAGATCAGGCCTACATCCAGAACTGCAAATATGATGAAGACACCTTGAAGAACTGCTCACAGAATGGGCAGCTGTGGGTGGAATGTTCAGGATTTCAGGGTATGCATGATCTTGTTGCGATCATTTTATTAATAATTTTGTAATGTAGATTGATTTTTTTTTAGGGCCTTTCTCAAGACACCATGGACTAGATGTTCATCCAATGGCTTTCTAAATCCCCTAGTTCACATCTATGCATGCAGCAGTTATTGGCTTTTGCTTGAATTTTTTCATCTAGTTCATGTGTGAACCAGTACACTGGGGTAACCCCCTACTGATCTTGGAAAGATGTACATGTACTAGGTTCTTTATAGTGCACATGAGCCATTTGTGTCGTTAGAGTCTTACCATTAGGTGGTGAAACAAGAGAAGTTTTTCCGCCACAAGAACAAGTGGCAAGCAGACCGGTTATTTTTCAGTGGTTCATAGTTTCTATGCCTTAACTACTTTCCCATACATCTGTCAAGATTATTATTATCAATTATACTGGGGTCCGATGTGATGGTGATTGTTGTTGAAAATTGGTGGCCAGTGTCCTCATTAATTATCATTACAAATAATTATATCCAGGGGCGGATCCAGCAGAGCTGAATAGAGGGGGTCCGATTCCGGATAGAAGGGGCTCGGTGCCAAATTTATTATTTCTACTAGTTTAGGGTCCTCCTCAGGCCAATTTTCAAACAAAATGCGTTTCCTTGTAAGAAAGTATAATGCATACTCCAAGCAATGAGATACACGCCATCGTGACAAGATTCAGTATTTCAACATAAATTA
>JAOTQE010011624.1:0-11009 GCA_025631205.1 Nesometra sesokonis | reverse complement strand
CCCCCTGGGGGAAGGCCGCCTCCCCCCCCCCCCCCGTCGGAGAAGATTGACCATTTTCGTCGGGGAAAAGCAGAATAAAAATATTGCATGAGTGACCTGAAAAACTAGAAAATAGACATAAAATGTGCCAATTACGAGAAAATGTCGGTTTTGTTTGCTCATCAAAACAAAACGGGCCAACCACGCCCACCCGGACTTCCCCTTGTCGGGAACATGGACCCCCCTGTCGGGGACCATGTCCCCCGTCGGGCAAATCCTGGCGCCACCACTGCTAAATGAAGACAAAAATCAAGGAATTTATTGGACTTGAGGCTTTGATAGCCTTAAGACTTGCATGGACTTGGGATGACTTTAATAGACTTCGATAGGGACTTGAATAGACACGGGACTTGCATCGGCTTCCATAGAAAAATTATTGTTACCCAAGCACATCATTTTAAGTAGACCTCTTACTGTATTTAAATTCTTATAATTTCCGGGTTAATTTATTTTATAAATTTAGTGAAGAAATCAGGACATTTAAAAAAATTTTTAAAAGTGACCCTGATTTTTTTGAAATATTGGGTCAGTTGGGCTTGGGCAACATTTATTTAGGCCTCGTCATCACCACCACAACCAGTAGTATCATCCACATTACCAATATCATTATATCATTGTTGTCAATATCATCCATATATCATAGGTTCTCATCATCGGTATCAATATTTTTGTCAGCATCTTCATCACTGTCATCTATATCTTCAGTATCATCATGACCTACATCATTATAATTATATAATTGTCAGAAGTATGATCATTGCCATGATCTTTATATCATCACTATCATTATTCAGAATCATTTTAAGGCTCAGCATCATCATCATCATCATCATCATCAAAGCTGGCATTTTCATCATCACTATCATAATCTATCATCATCGCTATAATTATCGTCGGTATCAATATCATTGAAGCCAATATCGTCATCAGTATCATCTATATTATTGCCTTCATCAGTATCGTCTTTATATCACTATCAACGTCTCACTATCAACATCATCATCATTATCTTTATCATCATTGGTATCATAATCAGGATCATCATTGTGCATATGACTATGATCATAATCAACATTGTTCACGACTATGATCATCAATATTGCCATCATAATTGATATCATAATCAGTACCATCATACACCATACATGGGCGGCGGAAGAGGGGGATGGGTGGGACGCGTCCCCCAGTGACAACTCAGGGGGGGGGGGGACGCTGTTTGCTTTTCTTTTTTTTTTTTTTTTTTTGCTCACCAAATTGAGCGCATTTTAAAAATTTAACTTCGTCCCCTTCCTAATTCAAAAACGTTCCGCCGCCCCTGAGACCATATGATCATCATCAGTATTGTCGTCAGCGCAGTACCTTCATCATCATTGGTATCATAATCGGTGGTGCCAGGAATTCTCCGACAGCAGGGCAACTCCCACGACGGGGCACGGGTCCCCCGACGAGTTGGGCAGGCTTGATTTTAAGGTGGGCGTGTCCCCCGTTTTCAGTCTGACGAGCTTCATCTGTCCCTTCACATTACCATACAAAGCCCCCGACGAAACTTTAATTTTCTCCCCGATGGGAAGGGGGGGGGGGCGCAAGGGTCCCCGATGGCGGGCTCTAACCCCCTGTAGCGCCGCGAATGATCATAATCAGTATCATCATTGTGCATATGACTATGATCATCATCATCAGTATCAACATCATTGTTCATGACTATGACCATCAGCAGGGGCGGATTTAGGGGCGCGCGCTATATCGTCAAAACGTAGTCGCGCCGGGTCCAAAATTTACCATAAAAATCCAAAATACGGTCAAAATAAGGTCAAATTTGCGAAATGTCCAATTTTTTTGAAAAAAAAATGGCAACCACACCCACCCGGACTGGAAAAGTTCACCCCCGCTCCCCTTTCGGCGGACCCTGGATCAGTATTGTCGTCATCATCAGAATCTTCATCATCATGATCAGTATCATCATTATGGAAATCTTCAGTATCGTCGTCATCATTCTTATAAGTTGCAAGCAAAATAGAAAAGATATAATAATAATTTCATGTCAAGTTTTCTTTTATCCACAATTTTCTATCATTTCTTCTCCAACTCTCTTATGTGGGCTTATCATATTTCTAATATATTTTAGAGTGTGACTAAGACCTTATTACCATTAACTTCTTAAAATATGTTTGAAACAAAATGGTATTAACAAAATTCAACTGTTTTAGATGAACAATTGAAAGTCTATTTTGCTTCAAATACAATGGCTGACAATGACTTTTGAAGAATGAATCATAAGGGAAAGTTGTGGTTAAAAGAAAACGACATCTTTATTGTAATTACTGTTGTAATAAATTAATTTTAATGTGAATTATTATCAGAGGGGTTACATAAGAAATCACTGGACTGCTATGTTAAGTTTTACGATGACATACTTAAACAGACCAGAGGTATTTTTTATTTTTTGCTGCTGTCTATATGAAAGATTTGTAAGATAATTTAAAACACTTAAATTTCCTTAAGCGTCTTATTTGAATATGAACTCGTGATACTAACAGCATTTGAATAATCACCATCAATTCACCAATAAAGGTGCATGAATTGTGTATGTAAAATTGGAGGAATATTTAACTATATTCAACCATATTGACCTTAAAATGTACACTCAGCCAATAAAGATAATCCATAATGAAACATGGTCATTGTGTGTATAGACACTTGTATGGTCTTAACATTATATAACTTTCTTATTTAACTCACAATGCCTATATTGGCAAGATATTCTGGCACTTGAGAAAAAATTTAAAAAAAAGAAAAATTAACACAAACCTAAAAAATACTAGTACAGTAGTATAATTAATAAACTGAGGGTTTTACAAAAAAAAACTGACATGCAGTTTAAACAAATTACTTTGCATATTTTGGATATTCTAATATTGTTCTAATAATTGACTAATAATTAGGAGCAATAGGTAAATGAGGATACAGTATACAAGTTACAACGCTGCTCATATACTTATGATTCTGGGGACAATAAGTTGAATTTATGATCATTAAGTACACAAAAATATTTAACACAAACCAAAACCTACACTGAATTCATTTAAATTATTTTTGACATTATAAAATGGAACAAATTATAAAAAAGTAATAAATTTGGTTTGGAGTCGAAAAATATGTTTTTTACATAACACTGTATCCATATGACACAAATTAAAATATATTTTAAACAGATCACTACATTTTAGCGGAGGACAGCATATTTGATGCAAGTTATTTTGTCTTCAAAAGAGTAATGATATTGAGTAGAATAATTTTTAAAATTATAATTTATAAAAACAAAAATAACTGAAATAAAATAATTGAAACATTTTATAGAATAGTTTGTGCAAACATTTCATTTCTGGTATAATATTTAATAATTGATTGTCTGATTTATAGACATAATCATATCATGATGTACACATGATCATGTTATGATATACACATAACTAAATCATGTATATAGACAAGATCATTGCATAATATGACTTGAAACACGAACCCTTTGTTTCTTAATCCCAACAAACCCAAAATGTTGATTTACCACGGTCATATCATGATTGTACGCATGATATTGTTATAATGTACATTTGATGATCTTGTCAAAATATACATGATATATACATGATCATGTCATAATGTACACTTGATCTTGTCAACATGTACATGATCTATTAATAATTTACACATGATGTAAACATGATCTTGTGACAAATTATCTTGTCATAATGGCATACAGTATGTACACATTATTTTGACATGATGTACACATGATAATATTATGACGTTCACATGATAATTCCACAATGTAAACATTTGTACACATATGATGTTCACGTGGTAATGCCACAATGTAAAAATTTGTACACATGATAATATTATGATGTTCACATGATAATGTCATGATTTACACACGATCATGTCATGATGTACACATTGTCATATACTGTAAACACATGAAACCCACTTATATAGGAGCATACTCTATACTTTCTTATAACATTATTTCCTAGTAAATCTGATATATACATACAATTATGTTTGTAGATTATATAATATACTGTATAGAATTTAAAATTACTTCTATGCGTTTTTTATAATTAAATATTGATTTTTCATAATTTATAACAATTTCTGGTAGAGCAGTTTAGTGTGGCATGCACATTTTTGTATCAGAAATCTGAATCATACCTTCTCTAAAATCTATGGCATGTTCCAAAAGTTGTGGAACACAAATATAAACAATAATTCTGTGTTAAATAATTTATTCTTGTATTTTCTTGGTCATAAATGCTTTACATAAAACATTATTTTATGCACGGATACCATACATAATATTTAACATAACCCTTTACTTTTTCACATTAACAAAGTACACTACATTTTTTGGCATGATGGTAGAATATACATATTATACATAAATAATAGCCATTAATTAACTTCTATCAATCATTCTTGTGGAATATTTAAATGTACAAGTAATAATTACAATCCACTATTTAGAAATAAAACAAACATTGTACAATTCTTTTTAATACATATATATATATATACTATGAAAAAAATGCACTTAATGTCTCTATATGACTGCTGGCTGACTAGAGTATCGTGGTGTTACATCATAATTCTAGGTGATATTGCTCCATAGATTCAAGGCTCAATGTGAATCTAACACAACACAACTTGGTAGATTTGATATCTTCATTCGGTTTTTGTACTTTATATAAGTCATCAAATCTAGCCATTTTAGTATGTTAAAATTAAGTTTAAAAAACCATAGATAACCGTAATATCAATGAAGCTGCCAGATGAACGCTTGGACTAGGTTTTCCAGTAATAAAAGGAAGTCATAATCTGTTGTTAATGCCTACCTCAGTTGTCAACCACAACCATGCCACTGATGCAGCCAGATGGATGCCGGAGCTAGGTTGTCAAATGCCTACTTCAGTTGTTAACCATAATGTCACTGAAGCAGCCAGATGGATGCCGGAGCTAGGTTGTCAAAGGGACGTCATATGCTATTCTTACATCATTAACATGATACTTTATTGTGGAATGATTACAATGCTCAGGCTGACTCAAACACGACTGACAAACACGAACCATCTTTACAATGCTCAGGTTGACTTCAGATTGTAGTAATAAAATTGACAAACACAATCCACCTTTAAAATGCTCAGGCTGACTTCAGTTTGTAGTAACATGATTGACAAACACGAACCAACTTTACGATGCGGAGACGCGGTATGACAGACTCGTACCGGCTACATCTGTCGAAAAATCAAAGTAAAATATCTATTTGGTATTCACCATCTTTTGTTTAAAATTATTAATAAATAAACCTGTGTACAGTGTATTAAAGTTCAAAAGAAGCCTTTATTACCAATAACCTTAAATTTCTAGACACCACAATATGTATTTTATTAAATATTGTTTATCGTTTTTAAGATTGCTTCAGTAATAAGAGTGTCATTAATTACAGTTTAAGGACAATTTTGTATGTGTGTATTCATAGTAAAGAAAAATTACTATATTTTCAGGGATGTCCACTTATAGAAGGTAAACTAACATACAAAAAGTCTAAATTTTAAGACAAAAAGTGTCCGCCGCCACTTATGGGAGGTGTCCGCTTAGGAGAGGTATCAAATGCACTGATTAGATAGGAAGAAAAAACTGGTCTTTGAATTAGTGTCCGTTATGGGAGGTGTCCACTTACCAGAGGTGTCCACCCAGGGAGGTTTCACTGTAGTACTATGTTTTGTTTGTGTGTGTTTTTATATGTTTATTAAATGAAATGAATGATGTAAATGAACTAGCTTTTTATTTCGCCTACTTTCTCTTTTGAACCCGGTTGAATTCACAATAGACTATAATGTAAGAATTACATCTGGTATAAAAACAGTGAAAAATTATTTTAACTTACTTTTGACAAAATATATTTCCACAGTCACGGCAGTGATGACGTCGTTCAGTAAGGGTAAACTTGACACCACACTGGTTGCATTTTTCACCAAGTTCGTCTTTCACCCAATGATCAGCAACACCTTTACCCGAAGGGTCAGCCACTGTCCAACTGAAAACACGACCTCTATTGTCACCAACAAACACCTTTAAATGGTCTCTGAAAAACATATGAATTGCTGCTATGATAAATATTGTTCCTGGTTATTTTGAAGCCAAAATATAACATTATAAAGCAGGTATAGATTGGAAAATTTCAGTGTGGTACATCAAGTCCTAAGTATTTTTTCCAATGGGTCCTTCTGGTGGTGATTGGAATATTTCAGTGAGATACACCAATGAAAACCCATTAAGTCTAAGACTTGTTTGTAATGGGGTCCTTCTGGTGGTGATTGCAATATTTCAGTGAGATAGACCTATGAAAACCCGTGTAAGACTTGTTTGTAATGGGGTCCTTCTGGTGGTGATCGGAATATTTTAGTGTGGTACATCAAGTGTGGTACATCCAAATCCTAAGTACTGTTTCCAATGGGTCCTTCTGGTGGTGATTGGAATATTTCAGTGTGGTACATCAAGTCCTAAGTATTGTTTCCAATGGGACCTTCTGGTGTTGATTGGAATATCTCAGTGAGATACACCAATAAAAATCCATTAAGTCTAAGACTTGTTTGTAATGGGGTCCTTATGGTGGTGATTGGAATATTTCAATGTTGTACATCAAGTGTGTTACATCAAGTCCTAAGACTTGTTTCCAATGGGTCCTTCAGGTGGTGATTGGAATATTTTAGTGTGGTACATCAAGTGTGGTACATCCAAGTCCTAAGTACTGTTTCCAATGGGTCCTTCAGGTGGTGACTGGAATATTTTAGTGTCGGACATCAAGTGTGGCCATCAGTCCTAGACTTGTTTCCAAAGGAATCCTTTTACTGATGATTGGAATATTACAGTTTGATACACTAATGAAACCCCATTAAGTTTAAGAATTGTTTCAAATGGAGTCCTTCTGGTGGTGGTGACTGGAATATTTCAGTATGATACACCAATGATAAACCATTAAGTCAAAAGACTTGTTTCCAATTGAGTCATCCTGGTATTGATTGGGTAATTCAGTGTGGTACATCAAGGATAAACCACTAAGTCTTAAGCATTTCCAATGGATATTGCAGTACAGAATTGGCCCAACAGTAGCTGATAAATGTATAATGTTATATTAAGATGCTTAAACAAACAAGTTTTATGTTTAATATTACTTCGTTAAATAAACCTTCAAGCAATATTTGCCATGCCCTTACATCATGTATATATGTGGCAGTTTTCCATAATAGCCAAAAAAAAACCCAAGACAATGGTCAAATTTTTCACTTATGCCACCATTGGTTTGGCTCTGTCACATTAAAAAATGATGCTGTATTATAGAACTATATGGGGTTGGATATATTTCATAGTTAACATGTCAGGTCAGATTAAATTTATGAGATCAGATAATTTCATTCTTAACTCAGTAGCAAAACAATTCTTTATAATATTGATCATCCCCTCTTGAAATATGAGATGTACACAATGCTTAACATTCTACACTGACCATGATACAAAAAACACTTCTTACCTTAATAATTTTGAAACAATTATATCAAAACAGTTGAGCAAATGGTTTTCCCTCTTAAGCATTTAGGGCAGTGATATATCTGTCTGCGTATTTAATATTATTTTCAGATTTAATTTGTAATGTTCAAGAGGTAATAAAGAAAATTTAGAGAATAGAGACAGGGATTCACAACACACACAGGTTAATATATTTATTAAAGCACCTTTATAGAAATTTAATTGGTCACAAATCCTTTCCTTGAATCTGAGCATGACCAAATTGTGTAAGTTTGTTGCTATTACAGTTAAACTTGCCTAAGTCGAATCCAAAGTGACATTGAAAAAATTTGAATTAGAGTTTGAAACATACCAAAATGTCATGAAAAATAAATTCGACTTATAAATAATTTGACTTAGGGAAGGCTGACTTAGGCTAGTTTAACTGTATATACAGAACACTTTGTACAAATTTTATCAAAATCAGTATATTATTTTTTGCGTAATCATGCTCACATAGAAAGCTAACAAGCTTATAAACACTGATGAAAATACAACAATTGCCCAACTTTGTTGAGTGACATAATATTAACAGCTAACACTGTGCATATACATACATGCTTCTGACTAACCTGGAAATAGCAAGTGAAGTAACCTGTCCTGGTTGGGTATTGTCTTTGCGTTCAAATGCTGTGTGCATTGTCAGTTTGCTACGAAACACCAGCTGACGTTGCCATTTAAAACCTGCATTAAAAAACACATTTAACATCACATAAAATTAAGATTACTTATATATTGTAAGTTAGTTTATAGCTTTATACTTACTTATCCTGCGATTGTACCCAGAACTACACAACTAGTTCCTTCCAGCCATCTTCATCCTACATCATTGTAAGGATGTTCTAGATCATCAATGATTGTGTGAGCTGGCCTTCCTAGTTTTGTCTTACCATACTTTGGTTGGCAAAACAATACACTAAAGTTTACAATTGACAACTGCATTGTCAGGGTCCAGCAAGATTCTTTTCAAAGGACTCATTCCACATCCCTTAGGGTCATAATGTGTCAGTTGCTGACATCTGCCGTTATTGCGTTCAGATAATGAGTGTAAAGCATCATACATAAGACATACCTAAGAATTACAGTGGTAGAAATACATTCAAAATTTCAGTATAAAAAGCTTTTCTGGAAGAATGCATGCAAAGCATTTTCTAATGGAATTTTTTAATGGACTCATTCCACACAACAAATAAGGTCACGTCAAAGATCTTACAATGAAAAGATAGCGTGCTGGCCTAGTCCAGTGCGTAATGCCATGAAATTGCATCTGCTACAAAATAAGGACTAACAGATACGCAGGTAAAAAATATTGCGAATAAAAATGATTTGATTTGATAACACAGATGAATTTATTTAAATACTAATGATATAATATTAATATCTATATAAAATTCAGTATCACCCTTTGAAAAAAAAATCCAAATAATAATTATTTTAAATAAATAACTATTATAAAAACGAGAATAAAACAAACATTTTATAGCGCCCCCTACAAAATAAGGAGTAGAATTGAATGTAGGTGGCATACACAATCATTACACAAATTCCATGCAAAAATCAGCAAGCGCGCTATCTTTACATTATAAGATCTTTGGTCACATTGTATCAGCTGCTGCCATCATGGGCGTCGATTTGTAAGGTACAGGGGGGGGGGCCACATCCCCCACTTTTCAATGTGGGGGGACATGATATCAATTGTCTCCCCCACTTTCTGGTAAATGTATATAAAAATATAAAAGTTTAAAAAAGCGGTAACCCTTTGATGTATTTTTCAATAATAATATTGTATAATTGACCCAAAAATAGGAAAATAGACACACAAGTGGAGAAAAAACCTTTTTTTCCCCTTTTTTTTTGCTCGTCGAAATCAAACCGGGAACCACGCCAACCCGGCGGAGCCTCGACGTTTTTGCCACCACTTCAACTTCTTGTTTTTGTACCCCCACTTTTCAATTCAAATCTACACTGTTGGCTGCCATTATAGGTAGCATTGTGTCAACTACTAAAATCATAGGTGCATGTTAACAACTGAATATTTTAGCCTAATTTTACAGTAACAGATTTTTACCTGGTTTTAATATATTTCTATGCATTGCAGATGTGTTAATCTCCTTTTGATCTTGCGTTTCCTTTTTTACTTCTTCTAATTCACTATTTGTAATGATGATGTATTCACCACTACTTAAGGGTGATGTCGGAGAGTTCACAACAGATGCTCCAGTACTCTGGATTAATCCTTTCTCATTTTCTGGAGTGACACTATATTGCGGTTCCATCCCTACGTGATCATCATCTTCTAAATAATTGTTACCATCTGCATTTGTTACGGACAAAGTAATAGGTTCAGATCTTTTCATAGACTCTGAACTAGTTGATGAGTACAGCTTGCCGGTCAGGTCATCCTCACTTACATACTGGCTAGATACTGACACAGTCTCATCATGATCACTGCGATCAATGCCTTGAGCATCATTATTATCATAACACCAGTTATCTGATTTAGGGTTTCCCATGTTGGTGCTAGCACGGCACATCAGAGCAAGATCTCCAGCGCTGAGGGCGCTATCAATGCTCTTGGTGTCGGCATCTGAGAGATTGTCTGGTGTGTCATGGTTGTTGGTTGTCAAGGTATCGTGATGGTCATCATTGCTGGAGGAGGATGTTTCTGAAGGCACTTTCTCTGGAACTTTCTCGTTTGTGGATTTCTCTTTTGGAACTTGTACAAACTCAACACTCCACATCTAAAATCACATTAACAAAAATAAAAGTTATTTTATTCTTTTAGGTACATTCAAGGATTGCCAAATGCAAACCAACACTGTCCTATTAGATAGATGGCAATCCCTTCATAAGACAAACATATACACAAGGATTGCCAACAGCAGGTTACCACTGTCCTATTAGATACGTGAGAATACTTCACAAGATACACATAGAAATGACAATCTACATAAACTGTAAAACTAATAAATACAAGGGTATATGCAGGTAGAACTACTAGAATATATGCACAGATGCTGCTTGTGTTTTATACTTTGCTATTGCATGTTTACTTTTTGAGCATATGTCCATACATTATATTAATATAATTTTACACTTAGTATAGCATTTTAGCAGTGATTTGATCCAATTTAATTAAGTAAATAGGCTTTTTAAAAGTTTACAATATTTTGATCAATTTGTTTAGCTACTACCAGATAATTTAACAGACACATTTTAACTAGTTTTTAGCTAATTTTAAGTAATTTAACATTTATTTAAATCTAATTTTTAAATTATTTTAACTAAGCAGGCCTGCTTTATTTTGTGCTAAATGAAACAAAACAGTTTTAAATCACTGTAATAGA
>JAOTQE010011613.1:0-11009 GCA_025631205.1 Nesometra sesokonis | reverse complement strand
GCGTAGATTACGCGAAATCAACTCAAGTTTAGCGTACTGATCTACGCGCGATCTACGATTACGCTACGCGTAGCGAACGTAGTGTACGCGTAACAATGTTGCAGTAATTGTTATCTGTACTGTATTAAACAATTTTTAAATACAGTAATTTCTATTCTCAAGTTAATAACTTTGATGTTACTTTAATATGAGCAAATTGATCTCAAAATGATTGCTTATGACTTGTTGGTCACTTTTGAGTGACAATACATCTTTAAGTGACATAAATCTATAAAAAAAATCTTTCCCTTGTTTGAAATTTAATGATGGATGAAGATAAAAAAATACAAAATAAAAATAGAACTTGATTTTTGGGTGAATCCTAAAAAAATGAAACGGAAAGCCTGATAATTATTACCTTTATTTTACCCAAGAATAAAAATTTAAAAAAATACAGGTAACTAAACATGTTTATTATTTTAAAAAAACTGCAAGCAAACATTTTGAGAATTTATTTAAACAAACACAAAATTTTTATTAATTTCATGACTTCTGCATTTAATGTATATAGCCAATCATTTCTAAAATTTGTTTTGACTTTCTAAAAATATAATTAATAAACCCTCATTTGAAAAATTGAAACAAAAATGCAAACATATTAAGCGATTTACTGGGATAAAAAGCACTGCATTTCACAAGTAACTTCCATTGCTTTTGATGGTTTACATTAGATCAGCGAGGTATAAATTTAGGAGATCCAATGCATTATTAACAAGTACTTATTACCACAGTACTGTAGCCAGTACCTACAATATGCCGAACCGGGTATACTTTATCCAAGAATTGAGAAAGGGCGATGCTCTTCCAAATTTGATTTTGACAAGAAATGTTCTTGAAAAACATTATTTCTGCTATTCCATGCTCGTTATCTTCATAATTTATATAATGCTATTGTTTTCCACCTCTGGATGGGGATAGAAAACTCAATATACCCTGGATATGCCATTGCAAGAAGCAATGCATAATTTTCTTAGTACAGTATTCACATTAATGAATAGATGATTGTTGAGTAAGAATACAAACATTTCACTCAACTGAAACAAATGTTGTCTGATAGTTTGTTAGTCCTACTAACTGCTATTGGCACATTATTGATTTTGTCTTAAAATCCCAGAAAAAAAAATATGGTAGATGACATACATTTGGCTTTTAATAAAGTAGATGCATTTGAAAATATTACAGATTATCCCTAGAAATCTTGTCCAGAATAAGATCCTCAGAATGAAGGTCAGTGAGGTATGTAGTGACCCTCTTGCTTACCTAGGATGACCTTTGATGGGCAACATGATCATCCTAAGGTGTTAATTAATCCTATCCTAATGAGTGTTGATGGGCTGGGAACCAGCAGGCATCTCATCTGCCAGGGATCATTAAACCTCAGAATGATTGGCATGATATAAACAGCATGATTATTGTGCATAATCATTTGACTAGTCTTGGTTCAAGACTATGATTTGATTTGATTTATTTGGTGTTGAACACCAAGAATAAATAACCCACGAAAGTTCAAAGTGGACTTATTTCCAGTTGGGTGCTTCTGGAGGTGATTGGGCAGTACACCAGGAGACAATCCCCTACTTTTTTCGAAGAGTGCACCGAGTTCTTTAATGCACATGAGCCATGTTGTACACGGGACCAACGGCTTAACGTCTAATCCAAAAGACGGTGCGCTAGTAATTTGTATTTTGACCCTTCAGCCAAAACACAAGGAGAGTGGCGTGGTGTTGAAACAAACCATGGTACCAGCGAGTCACGGTCGATTTGGTTTAATTTGTGAAAAGACAAAAATCAGGCACCAAATGCATCCCATAGCAGGCGGATTGTCTTACTATCCTGATGTTTGAATCAGGCTCTTGCCAAACACTTGATTGCCACTTGATTTTCTACCATGTTTTCATTAGCATATAATTATCCGGTAGCCTGGTTTTAGTTGCATTTGATTGGCTAACCCACTCAAAAAAAAAAGTCGAATATGCATGTTGGGTCATTACCTACTACCCCGACAGGGAGGTCAAAGATGAGGGTGGGTGTGCTCCCGTTTTCAATTTTAGAAGAAAATAAAAACAGTATTTCCCGTATTTTGGGTGTTTTTTTTTTTTTTAGGGTGTTTGCTATATTGGGGCATGACTGGACCTTCACAACACCCTACAAAGAAAGTTCTCCCTGGACAATATGGGAAGGGTAAAGGTCCCCCGATGGGGTCTGTATCCCCAACCCCAATACTATGAAGCTTTCCTGTGTGAAAGATAAGTGTAAAATTGTTTTTTTTTGTAGAAAGTGCTGTTTTTACCAATATTTCCGACTGCCCTTTGTTTGGTTCTACTTTATTGGACAGTAACAGTAATATAATGGCAATGTGTCTAGGGTCGGAGGCGGTCTAACAAATGCTGGCCCTCTGCCAGCATTGAAGAAAAAGTACCCTTCCACTCTAAAGCCGGCATTTGCGAATTACCGCAATAATTCTTGTTTAAAGTTGTGTATAAAAGGGGCTTAGAATTTGACTACTACTATACAGTAGGTGTAATATAAAGCCAGAGTATACAGTCAGCAGAATAATTCAAACCAAGAAAACTAGGGTGGTTTATTCAGGGATCAAGGTCGACACGCTTCATTGCACACACATAGTCACCTTGCACTTATTAGCCCACTGTGAAAATCAGCACAACACCCAAAATAACATCACTCCCTTAGAGCTTTTTAGAACAATTTAAATTGGATATCTATGGAGTCTCCAAGTATCCTAGTAACTTGCTGTTTAGAATGGAAACATAATCTGTTTAGAAAAATAAACTCTACAACAAGTTTTTATCAACAATTAATATTTGGAAAATATGTTGGTATGCCTCGAAATTGTTTTCTTCATACAAATATCAACAACTTAAACAATATTGCAGATGTGGTGATCTTTACTTCACAAACATGAATTTTGAGCCAAAGGGTAAATTGAATAGTTGCCAACTTTTTGTGAGCCCAGTGTGTAAGGCAAATGCTACTCAACAGAGGTACTGTACCAAGTACCCAGTTTCAACAACCTCAGAAAGTTTTTTGCCCAAATTGTTATCTTTTTTGTCCGTATTTCGCATCCTCTGTGTTGTATTTAAGCACAGTTTTTCTTCAAATATTTTAAGACATGCTATATACCTGTTATAACATCATTTTTGTATGCACTCGCTTTAGTTTTTAGATAATCATTGTTTTAGGACATCACAACCCATCAGAAAAGGATTAGGAACAGGAAGATGTCCTAATTCACTTTCATGTATTTGTGTCACAGTTTAATCACTTTTGACAGTTTGATTATTATTGTAGACACAGGTAGTATCTGCATTTGTTAGATATTTATCAGCTAGTAATGTTGTTACAAACATGCAGGATATAATTTAGATTTCCTTCATGTTTTACCTCAGCCAATGTTATTAACAACATCAATGTTTTGTTGCCAGGCGTGGATCTGGCAACTGTCCAAGAGTTACAAAAACCTTATGAAAAAAAAGTTATCATGATAAAAGTACCACTTACCCCTTAAGCGATTTATTCATGTATAAGCTGGGGCAGACCCTTTTCTAAAAGTCTGCATCCTCCCCTGATAAACACTCAGGTTTGAGATCATGGGTTCACAATACCTGCAACGGTAGATTTTGCAACTTATAAGGCTCCATAAAAATAATTATTAGTTTATCACCCTACCAAAGCATTAAAAACTGATGAGGGCGGGAGGTTTTTTTTTTTTTTTTTAACCGACCCTCCAATGTTGTAGTCATCTCAAGTTGGGGTACCTAGATCGTCCATCATTATTTTAGACTCGCGCAAATACGACGCACATACCAGCGCACCAGCCTGCAGTGAATATTGATCACTAAGCCTATTCCTAGCTGTGTACATCGTTGTGAGCTCGAGAATCAGTCATTTATTTATGTCTAGTATAAAATCCAAAGCATTTCAAGTAAAAAAACGATCGTTTGAATAGTAAAATGAGTAAAAAAAAAATCGTGATTTCCCGAAAAGTGAAGCGTGCGGGGGTCATAAACTAATAATTTTTTTTATGGGCCTAATACACCATTTTAACAATTGAAACTTAAAATAGGTTGATTATTTAACACTTTTAATTATGCCATAACAGCATATATATATGTATTTTTTTATAGGATTTTTTTTTCCTGGTGTTAAGTGTACAATTTTTGTTTTGTATATATTGTAAGAGCAAAACTTTAAAAAAAAATTGTTGGACAATAAAAATGATCTTCCAAACAGATTGATGTAAAATGAAAAGTGTATTAAAAAAAACATCAGAACTAATCTTTGAAAAAGAAGCCGCTTGACTAACATCACTATAATTAATTCAGTCAGAATGCTTTCATCTTTCAACTTTACATGCTTAGATAAATAGATGGTGAGAGGTATACCTGGGATAAATAACACAGGTGAAATGATCTGGTGAAAATGAAACCCACCATCCAAATATAGATCCATCTATTAAAGGAATCTCGATTGGAGCGGTATGTAGCTGGGAAAGTAATACGCAGCACAACAACACCTAAAGATATTAGCGAACACAAGGAGAATTAAACAGTATATCAGTCTATGAAGATAGTTGTTAGAGACAGTACATCAGAAATTAAGGTTTATTAATATTTTAACACTAAAGTTTTGAGAGTGTTTAATGAAAACTGCAGAACTTCTTATTTTTTAATTAATGTTACAAGGGATATTACTGTGTTGTACGTGGAGAATATAGAATTTTTGTTGAAGAAACTTAGCAGACGTTGACAATAATTGTTGTAGAATTTCATCGCAAATGGGAAGACTTCAACAAAAACCAGAGATTTATCATAATTGATTTGTAAAACAACAAGTATTGTCTAAAATTCCAGATTTTTGTTTTCAAGAGTGATCAGGATTTTAAGGTAATTGAAATTTAACTAGGCCTACAAAAAAGATCAATTATTACATAACATTTTAAAGAAAGCAAGACGACAAAAGTATAGCATGATGATTTCTAAATCATTGCAACAACAAATTGTCCAATATTGTTTACAATATTGAGTGGGTTTTGGAAGACATGTTTGAACTTTAGATTTTCACACATAACTGACACCTAAACGTATGGATGCGATTTGCGTAGTGACTTGGCCAGTGAGGTAGATAGTGATCGTGTTAAAATCTATGATTCTATATGAAGCATTCAAATGCAATTAAGGCAATGTGTCTACGAATATGCCGCAGCCTAGTCATTGAACCATCTCAGGAGCTGCGTCAACCTATTGCTTCAGTGTTATGAACTTTATACGTGACGATTCATATAGGATTATTTAAAGTGTGAACACTGCAGGACTTATCTTATTTTGGGGTTTGACAAGTATCTGCTACATTAATATTCATCTGAGAGCTAGTATTTTGGTATGGAAATACCATACAAATTTTAAAAATGTGTACGCTAAAATACAGTGTTTTTTGTATGTGTACAAAGCAGACATCTACCGTCTACTGAGCAAAACGATAACACAGTACATAATTTTACCTTTCTTCAATAAGAATATATAATATTGTATTTTGGTATGTGATTTCATCATCTTTTCCTGAAGGACATATTCATGATTTTATCTCCTGCAGAAAGATACAAGTTTACTGATATCGTAAATAAGTATAGGACGTATTTATCACAGTACGGAGTAATGCAGTAAGCTGTAAATATAGGACATACTATTTGCAGATTGATTTTATTCCTGGAAGACACTATTATCACTGAAGGAGCCTTGTAGGACTGTAGGAAAAACTTACTTGGGGCCAATTACACGGAACACAAACTTTGAGCTAATTTTAATAACTTTGTGAAAATTATATTCAATTGGGATTTTTCTTTCTAGAAGATACCATCACTTAGAGATCTCAGCGTGTGATCACAGTTGGATTTGTTTGTTCGTCGTGTTAGTCAGTAATTTTGGAGGTTTTGGGAGGATGTGATTTCGGCATCCTACGTAGATCATACTCACTGAAAGGTATGATTAATACCAAAACTAGATCTTACACACTGCTTATTGTTAGCATATGATTTTATGAATGGATATATTCGTCATATATTGGATAGCCAATTTATAGATTAGTCATGTAATATGCTATTAATAAACACAACTATTGAAAATCAATATTTCAGCTCTAGAGTGTATGGTGACTAGTTGGGATTTGGAGTTGGTTCAATTAGTGGGCTGAACACAGAGCAGTGATAGAATCTACTCTCTCAACAGCTATTCTCAATAGTGGATTTTTATACATTTTTTTACATAGCTTATTACAGGAAGTTTTAGCTATTGTAATTCCTTGTGCCATTGGGAGGAAGAAATGTGTTGTAAAGCAGCGAAGTGTTATAAACCATCCATTAGTCTTGATCTAGATTCATATCTAAACAGATCTGTGTGAAAATTTATGCTGATGATAACCATTACGCAGAAAGAATACCGCTATTCTTGCTGTGGTTTTTGGGAATCAGTCTAAAATACATTTACAACTTACAAAGTGAAATCATAGTGGATGACTTTGAAGATAAGAAGATAAAATCTCTGAGATGACATCTTTACTTTGTACAATGCTGATGAGATAGCCACAAGTTCCAGTCAACAACTACTTAGCTTAAAGTAGCATGTTTAATCCATTGTCAGAAAATCATATTATGTTTCATTTTGGTTGATTAACCCTTGAGATATTAAATGCTTGCCCTGTAAGCTGTCAATTTTACCAATCAACTCATCTTGTTGACATCTCAAAGCATCTTGTAGTGTTGTGTCTTTAGGTGCCATACCCTGTTACCATGGAAATGGTATGCAGTATAGTTAGTATGCTGTGATAATCTGTGTCAAAAATCTTGGGAATTGCAAGGAAGTTTCAATAGTTCCTGAGTTCATTCCAACTGGGAAAACAAGGAAGTTTCCTGCACCAAGTGTTTTGAACAACCTAGATTTATAGATCTCAGAAGACTGTGAAGTTTTATTTTACTATTTATAGTTTTTGTTGTATTCTACAATGACCTAGTATTAAGTGCTGATGATTGATAAATATTAGTATATTCCTAAACCTAAGGTATATGGCTACAGCAAGGGACCAAATAGAAGTCTGCATTACATTGATATTGATGATTGATAAAATTGTACACATTATTTTATAGTAGATATCCTGAGGGACAAAATGGAAATATCATTGTTACAATTATGTTGCTGATAGAAAAGTTGTTCCATTTTTTACATAAATTTGATATAGTACAACAAGGGGCCTGATATAGTACACACAAGGTCATTGAGTATGAAATTATATTGGAGTCGCCTTTTACAACAAAGCAATCAACTGCCTGAAGCGCCTGATACAATCAGCATTACAAGTTTCAAAACATATTAATTGAAAAGAAATCTAACATCTATTCAGCAACTAAGCAATATTTCTATTATTTCTTTACATCGGGCATTGTCTTAAAGAACCAAAGGTAGTCACAATCACCTCTTTGTTGACACAAGTGCTGTAAAGACGCCAGTTTTCACTTCAGTAAATTCCTCTATACAACCTCTTATTGGCCGGAACCTTTGATTATTCAAATGCTAAATGATTATAGATGTTGATAAGCATAGTAGATCAGTTTGTCAAAAAATTACACGCAGACGAGAAACCGATTACTGTACTAGATTTCTGAACTTGCTAATGGATATAATCTAGGAATTTTTATATACAAATTTGTGCAATTGGAAATTCTTGTAAAATGCAAGACAACTAGAGAATAATTTGATTACATCCTTAACTATTAATACGCACTTCGTCCCATTGACTTTGGAATTTCTGGATTTACTACTATATTGGATATTATTATTGTGTCTTTGAACCATGGATAATATACCAAACGGTTGGTGTATGTATGAATTGTCTCATTATGGGAAACAGAAGGTAATTATTCATTCAATTTATGTTGCTAAATTCTAAAATCATAGGCCTATCTTTTTTTCAAATATTCATAAATGCAGAAGTTATTAAGATAGTACATTTTAGTTTGATGTATTCATCATAATTAGGCCAAATAAAAACACGTTTTGCGTCACCGCCTCCTCTTGAATTTTCAGCCCGCCTCTAATTTTTTTAAATACTTTTTTTACCATGAAAATTGGGCAGTAAGCCTAAATGTTAAATTTACAGTAGGTACCGGTTGTTAATGTTTACAAACTTATTCGAAGTTTTGGTTTTAGTAGCAAGGACAATGCTTGCAATGATTTTTTTTATATTCATTGTGTTGGTCTCTTTGTGGAATGTGGACCAAAAATGCAGTACTGTATATAGTAATACAAAAATTAACTCTACCTCAAGAGTATTAGACAGAGAAAAAAATCCCCATCTACAATATTAATGGTCACCCACCTGATTTATTTTTACCATGTGATGCTAAACAAGTTATTTTTTTTTATCTGGCCTTATTTTTTGTATTTTTAATTAATAAACTGGTTATAAATATAATAGTACTATAGCACATGTCCTGGAAATGTGATTATTTTTGTTTATGTAATTATTTATAGTAAGTAATAGTCTATTTATATTAGTTCCAGGTACAATTGTAAGTGAAAAACAAAGTGTTAATATAACAAATAATATTTAAAGTCTTTGGTGTAATATATTACATTAAATCTGAAATTAAATTTTACGTTACTAACAAAACAGAGGCATAATTGTCTGCTAAATTTAGCAGTGAGGTGACTAAATAAGGATCCTAGTAAAAGTCAGGCCTAAAGAGTTTGATTTTTTTTTTGCTTGTCCAAACCATATTGAGGTTCAAGATTCCCCCTTCTCATATGAACCTCTACAAAATTAAAATGCATGTCACAGCACATTCATTTTATGACATTCCCATCCTTTATTAAATGATTCAATTGACACTAAATTGCAAATTATTGGCCTATAAACAATGCTGTTGATTGATGACAAAGTGATATTCCTATTCCTTTTGTAAAATTTAAAAGTAATCAGACAACCTTAGATTTCGGGAAAGCCCATTTGCAGGTGTCTCAGAAATCGATCGATTATAACACCTAAAGTAATCAGACACCTTAGATTTCGGGAAAGCCCATTTGTGGGTGTCTCAGAAATCGATCGATTATAACACCATGCAACTGATGAGAATTATTGAAAAAAGTAAAATAAATTGTCTATGATTATAGTATTAATTAGTACAATTTATTTATAGTATTGTGGTATACTGTACTATGTTTTTATAATGCTGCACCAAAAGGCCAATTAAAAAATACAATTGTTAAGTCTCAACCACTGAATAAATTTCGGAGTGGGAAGGTGGATTTTATTTTAAATTTTTCCTTATATTGCAATATATTTTTATACAGTAATCAACATATTTATATCATTTTCAACCATTGCATCCCTGATTTTCTTTTGACAATAACATTCTTGTATGATTTCCAAAAAAATGTTGATTGAAATACGGAATTTACCAATAAATAAAGAAATTTGGATCCCAACTTACAAAAATCACTAAATACATCTTAAATTAATGGTTGCCATTTGGTATATCTGTTTTCATTTTTTAAACAAATCAGTTTATCAGAAATTTTGGAAGGGCAGTGATGCTTACGAAGTACATTTTTTTATTTGGCAATAAATATTTTCTTAGTTGCAATAGATATTTGTTTGTACAGACGTGTTATTAAAATTAATTATATTGTATTCAAATAAATTAACAATTATAATATTTGCTTTAAAATGACCTATTAAAATTTAAAATGGAATTATTTTTGTTGCAAAAGCCACGCATGTCCTCTGATACCCTTACCTTAAATAACAATGTAATTTGATATTACAAATAGTTGGTTTTATATTAAAATTAATTATTCATAGATATTGAAATTGAGAACATAGGAATTTGTTGAACACACTGGTATAGATATCGTTTGACATTGTGATCTATACAGTAACCTTGGCTTATGAGTGTCATAATATTGTCCCAATAGATCACATGACTTCATGCCCATATTTGGTGAAAAACATTTCATTGGTTCTCCCCACATTGTATTTTAACACGAGGCAAATCTTCAAATTTATTTTATGGCCTAGATATTTAATTTTTATTTGAATTAAAAATGAGAAATTTAACTTCTTAGTACATATTTATACAATTACTCCTGCCTGTCATGTTTCAAAATTTGGTACTGAGCTTGATTATGTTTTGAAGGGAGTTAGTTGATAGCTATGTTGGGCGCAATTTAACAACTTGCGCAATCTAGAAACCATCAATAGAATTGACATTAAAAGTCGGCCATATGATGTGTTTAATGTAATGTGTGATTAATGATAGTTGCTGTGCAGCTGAACCTCTCTAAGCGGACACACTCGGGTCCGGGGAAAAGTGTCCACTTATGGGAGGTGGCCGCTTACGAGAAGTTCTGCCGAACCTTTGCCGGTTTGACCACGTCAAAAAATCAAAATTTCCAGTCAAAAACTTTCAAGTCGGTGCTCTCTTGAGGGCACCCCCTAATCTACCTCCGCTGGGTCTGCCCCTGTAATTATCGATAATAAATACAATTCATAAGACCGGCTTTTAAGGCCAATCCCTTTGGTTGGTTTCTAAATTGCGCTGCGCAATTTCGAAACTGCGCAAGTTGATAAATTGCGCCCAACAGCTACATGCTGCATGACACTGTATCTCTCAAGGGAAAAGCTATCAGCATTCTTCCATGCACAAAATAGCCCTATGAAATTTGTATCAAAAAGTGCAATTATTGCACACTCCCTTCAGGGATGTAGCTAGAAAAAACCAAGGGTTGGTCAGCAACAATGTAAGGGTGGGTTTCATGATGACTAAAAACAGTATTTTTACCTTTTTCAGAGGCTTAGGGTGGGTGGCAGGTTAAAGTTAGGCTGGTAGTCTGTGGGCTTATGTAAAAAAAGAAAAATTTTGGGTAGATTCTTGGAAATTAGCTTTAAACACATCTACAAAC
>JAOTQE010011602.1:0-11010 GCA_025631205.1 Nesometra sesokonis | reverse complement strand
GTATTTCTTCAAGATAAGCAAGTTATTTTCAAAATCTAATTTTTGTCATTTTTCAAGTGACAATACATCTTTAAGTATATGGGGCTTGCTGTAATATACAGCAATATTTTGAATTGTTGATAGAACTAATTAACAACTAATGTATGATACTGATACTGCTGGGATCTAGTAAAAGATTTAAAGCATCATTATACAATATTTCGACATTGGTTTAATCATCATCACAACATTTGTTATCGGGAACTTGAATTATACAGTAATAACTTATACACCTGATGTATGATAAATTGTTCCCTTCTAAGTGATTAGTAGAAAATATAATGCATACAGTTTTCCAAGAAATGAGGTACAAGTAATCATACTTGATTCAATATTTCGAGAAGAGTTATGTCATCATCATCATCATCATCATAACATTTGTGAGGTCTCACCACAAAGTGAGTAGGTGAAATCAAACTGAAATAATTACCAAAATAGGTCTGAAGTCAAATTTTTGGGAAATTTAGTTTTAATCAATTAGGCCTATGAGGAATATGGATCATATATTTCATTATAATATATTTTTAGGCAAATTTTCATGCAGGAAAGTGTCCTTTATGCAGATTTTCTCATATTTACATTCTTTTAATTGTTTGTTTTTAGATTACTTCATGGGCGATTTTCTCAAAACTGTATTTCCATACATGAAAATTTCAAATTCTCATATATTTGGATCTACTTATCCAATAAATGGCATTTTAAGTGTGGATTACAGCTTATATTATGCTCTATTAGTAGGTACCAATAACTCAATTTTGGATTTTCTTACCATCATTTTGTGGTGGGACCGCATTTGGTCTAAACTTGTTAATATTTACACCAATAATTTGACTTGTTGATAGAACTTATCACCTATAAAGACCAATCTGACTGTCAGTGCTAAGTGATCTAGTAGAAAATATACTGCATCCTCAATTAAGAAATGAGAAGGGCTGCATGTTATATGTGATCAATGCAACATCTTGACGTTGGTTTTATTATCACCTGAGTTTTTTACTTTTTATTTATTTTTTTTTATTTCATCCACATCCAACAGCAATAAACGCCTATTACAGGATGGATAAACTATCATGGACGTAGCTAGAAAAATCCAAGGGTGGGCCAGCAAAAATGTAAGGGTGGGTGTCTGGTGACTAAACACAGTATTTTTACATTTTTCAGAGGCTTAGGGTGGGTGGCAGGTTGAAATTAGGCTGGGTGGAAGGTCTTAAAATAAGCTATAGTGTGGGTGGAACATTTTTAGGGTGGGCGGCCCCGCCCACCTCCGCCCTGAATAATAACATCCCTGATTATTAATCCCTCCATAATTACATCCAAGATTATAAACTAAGACTCATTACGTTGTTGTCATGAGAATAATCCTGGCGCTTGGTCATTGATTGAACCCAGGACCTTGGGATTGGAAGGCAAGCATGTTAACCACCAAGCTACAGCGCCACTACAAGTTGTAAAGATAGTTTTCCAAAATAGCAAACTGTCAATTTGTTCAATTTTCTTTTTCTTTCAAAAAGATACAGTAAACATTCCATTTTCATACTACATTAACAATTTTAAGATAAATGATCAAAAAATGTTCAATAAATGATATGATAAAGTGATAAACCATTTTCAAATGGAGTTTTCTCAAAAATTACATTCTAAATGTTCAAACTTTGATTGTTCATGACTTTGCATGAAAACATTGTATAAAACTGATTTTTTTGGATGTTAAATATAATAATATAGTTTCATTATAAATAAATAACTCTATTTTCAATTTTTTTTTTACTTATCCCTCATTTGGCTTGGCTCTGCCACATACCAACTATTAAGAAAAAATGAATGGTATAAAGGTGTAGTCTGTTTGAGAAAGTTTTACCTTAACAGTTTTTTTTTTCACTCACTTCCATGGCTTTTTTTTTTATCCCTATAGAGTTTAATACAATGGGTCACTTGTTACCATGTGCGTGAACGTCTTGTCTAGGTAAACAAAAGCATGGTTCATACACAAGGTCAAAAACAAAAATGGCATTGACCGGTATCGAACCCAGGCCTTGCAACACACAGGCCTGATTCCTTTACCATCAACCACATTACATTAATGAACAATATACAGTACAATGAAACATCTGCAATAATGAATTTTAAAATTAAAATTGTCTACAATCTTGAATGAAAAATAATAAATGAAAATTAAACATCAGAATGCGAAGATAAAATTCAATTACACACAGACACCCCTCTCTTTGACCCAGAACCTCACATTTGTTACATGAGTTATCTATAATTTGTTTGGCCTAATAAATCCCCAACATATCAAGAATTGGGTGTCTGTCATTGCCAAACACACAAAGTGCAGTTCTATAATTGTGCACTTTGGTCTGAACTCCTGAGTTTAGTAAAACTGGTAGATGGAAACGAGATGTTAAAGTAATGATATCTTTATAGAATTGTAAAAAGAATCTATGTAAAAATATCAACTTAGAAAAGAATATTTTTAAGAAATGTAGATCTTATACAAATTTGAGCGAAAAAAAGTGAATAAGTATCTCAACTGCAGCAAAGCTAATTCAGTAAATTTGTTCAATATTTGTATGAACCTTTATATTTTAATAAAAAAAACTACGGTATTTATAGTTAAATAACATACAAACAATTATTGTGATGAAGTATAGAAATGAAAATATTTTATAGAATTTGTCCTATGTTTCATCTAATTAAAACAAAATAATTTATATTTTTACTTATATATACAATTCAAATTTAGTACACTATATCACAAAAACTCTGAAGAAAGTTCTACACAAATATTTTGTATTTCTGAATTAAAATACATGGAATTCTTGCAATCTACATCATAAGGAGTTTCGTTAGTTCAAACCGTGAATGGGGCAAACATTTCAAAAAGACACCCAACAGAGAAAATGCATTAACACATCATACTGAAATTGAAAATTGAGGAAATAATTCTGGCCCCAGGCTAACAAAGAACATGAGAGGTGGGTTGATTTTAGGCAGATATTTTGTGATTTGTGTGACGGGTCTCTGCTTGAGGTAGGGGAAAGTACATTAACTCCACCCATGTAATATCTACGCACATAATTTAGCAAAGCAAGCCTTGAATTATTTTGGAGACATGTAGGGCCTGCATACATAACATTAATGCTACCTCATGTGTCCACATGCTACCTTCACTACGGGTGCGGACTGAGTCCAATATCAATTTCATAACTATTATGATATAGTGTCAGATAGGTACTAATTTACAGGTTGTTAGCTACTGGTTTTAAGCTTTTAACTATAGATAAGTATCAAACATACTGGTTTTACTCTAAAGAAAACACATACCCTTATTGATTCCTATACAATCCACATAAAAAAACCACATCGGGCTCACACCGCCGTCAAATAATCGGTTATTAAATTTCGATGCGTGTTGGAGTTTCTTTGCTTCTGGCGACAAGATATAAATTTATATACATCCAGGAAATCATAACAGACTGACAAAAATCAACGAATAATAATACTGCTGAGTAAAAAAAGTCCGCCACTCGGTGTGCGCGCATTAACGAATGTAGTAGTTCACATTAGGTGCTCAGATTATAGAGTACGAGTAGAGGTTGAGGCTAAACCTGACATAACTATGAGGTGGTTAAGCTTGTACTGTTGTCGGCCTGATCTGAAACCCATAATGAGATATACATCTGGGTCAACCTAGACTTACGCCCTCTTATGAAATTCCGTTTAACTAGAAAAATGTATCGTACAATGGGTACACTAATCAACAATGGGTGCGAACAATTTACTCCATATTTAAATTATGTAAGATTCTTATATAAATTGTAGTTTAAATAGTATAATCCAAAGACTGAACAATGTAACCAAGTATCTGTTTAATATTTTATGGTGGAATATTGTAGATATTAGTTATTTATCTTTGTATTTGGAAACAAATTTAAAGGGCGTAAGTAAAAAGACAAAAAAGGAACTTTTTTTTGGTCGCAACTTTTTTTTGCAACATTGTTTCATGAATCAAAAAAACATTCACTTTACATTCGCAATGACCTCGACCTAAAGTTGGATCCTTATAGGTTAAACAATTATAACAAGTTTGGGGATTTCATCATATCAATTTATAAATGTTCGTTCAATTTAAAAACAAAGACATCGGTGAAAAAATCACTGTAGTTAAAGATCTGTCTGTCATGGGATGTGTGCCTAAATTAAGTTTCAGGTAAAATATAAAAAAAACAAAATAAAAATATTTTTTTGATTTTCAATAAAAAACAGAAAAGCTATAAATAAAATTAAATGTGCATATTCAAGTTTTAATAATTTTCAAAATTGTATACAAAATATTAAAATTATTTGTATTTTACTTATGTTTAATGAACATTTGATGAGAATACATCATCCAAAAAAAAAAAACCAAACAAAAATTTTCAAGACTTTCCATTAAACTAATTAAAATTTAACCCAGATGCAAAATTTAAAGCCTTTTGTATAAATTGGTGGTTAACATGCTTGCCTTCCAATCCTGAGGTCTTAGGTTCGAACCTGAATGAACACTATGTTCTTTCCCATGGCCCAACAGCACCTCTTCCTAAGCCTCATAATGAGACTTGGTTTAGAAAGCATGACATAGTTCTTACCCTACAGTAACAGGACCACTCCCTAAGCCTCATAATGAGACTTGGTTTAGAAAGCATGAGATAGTTCTCATCCTATAAGTGGCGATAAACTTCAGCCAAACGTGGCACAAAATAAAAAAATATCAAAAATATAATATTATTATTAATATTATGTTCATTTAAGTTATATCTACTATTATTTATTATTAAATAAATATTTGTAGTTAATGATGATTTCAGTAATAAACATTTGGTTAAAAAAAATTTAAATGGACCAATTTTATACAGTAATAATAAACATTTAGTGTGTGGGCCATACCTTGTTATTATTGTGATTACCGGTAAAAAGGAAATGAGACAGTTTAGGGTTTCACTCTAAATAGGTAATAATCTGGGGAATAAGATGCGAATTTAAGAGATTTAGAATGGATGTCTAGAAGATAAAATGACAAGAAAATTGAACGCAATTGACAAAAAGACTATCAAAAGACCAAGAAATTTAGCAAAGTAAATGTATTTTTAGTTTAAAGAAGAATATTCACCCAAAATTGCCAAAAATCACCAAAACAATATTTAACATAAAACAATTTAAAATAAATTAATAGAAAAAATGTAAATTATTATTTTTAGATCAAAGATATAATTTCAGTTGAAAAAAAGTTAAAATCATCAAAATTACTGCTAATTTTTTTATACTAAAAAAAATGTTGTTACAAATTAAAGGATTTTTTTTGTAAATATTCTAATTTTTATGTTCAATGGTAAAACTTTTATTTTTTTCAAAATGGACAATTTATTTTTTAAAAGTTACTTTGCATTTTTTTTGGAGGGGGATGGGTGAAAATATGGTACATATCTAATTATTATTAAGTTAACCTAGTTCTTCATACTGAGATAAAACACAAAGCTTGTAAATCTACAGAAGAGAATTTATTTCATTAGAAAACAAAAATACTTACCAATGTTTTTTGGCGACCATTGAAAATTTGGCCATTAACGTCCTCTTGAAATTTCATTACCTGATAGAAACACAAAAATAAAGAGAGTAACAAGAGACCAATAAATTAATCAAGTACTGAATATAAAATTAGAACATCAAGATGATGTTATAAATAATTACAAAATATTAAATCCTAACATGATGCAATGTATCTTGTTTATTGGAGTGATTCGTGGCATAGCCAAGCCAAAAGAGGCCAAAGTCGTACAGCTAGGCAGAGACAAATATGCCAAAATTTTTCAATTTGTTGTTTATATCAAAAACACAGTTTAATCATTCAAATTTCATATTACATTAACCATTTTCAAATACATAATCAAGAAATGTTTAAAAAATGCATTTGAAAAAATTTTTTAATTAAAAAAAAAATTCATGTCCCATCAAATAGCAAGTTTACTCGCCAATTACAGGATGAGATCTATGCCATGCATTCTAAACCAAGTCTCATTATGAGGCTGGGGGAGTGGCCTTAAGTCGTAGGAACCAACCTAGTGTTCAGCCAGGTTTGAACCCAGCACCTCGTGATTGTAAGGCAAGCATGCTAACCACCAAGCTACAGCGCCACTCCCAATTTATTTATAATGACCCTGCTCAGTCACAGTATAGTAAGTAATTTCCAAATGCAATTTTCTCAAAACTTACATTGTAAATGTTCTAACTTTGATTTTTCACAACTTTGCAAGGAACAATTGTATGAAACTGATTTTTTTAAATGCTACAGATAATAATGTGTAATCTTATAATTCATCAATAACTAATTTTTCAATTTTTCTTACTTATGCGTCCTTTGGCTTGGCTCTGCCACATATGCACAACCAGTGAAACATTTGGAAATTGAACAACCAAAAATATCATAAGAGAATATTAATGTCATTAGTATTTAAAAACTATACACATTAATTACATCAGGAATTTAGTTGTTTCTAAAACATAGTTTTAGCATCATCTGTTCAACAAACCATCACCAGCATGTGTGCAAGAGAAAAGAAAGTCACTTGTATTTAAAATCATTATACATTAACATCCAATTCATTCAGTGTCTCAAAAAATTTTTGAAGTTGCATCTGTCCAACAACCCATCACCAGTGTATAGCATTATTAAAAAAAATGTCATTTGTATTTAAAATCATAACACATAATAACATAGGCCTATCATGAAGTCAGTTGTCCCTAAAACATCTAGTCGTTGCGTCTGTCCAACGACCCGTCACCAGCATCCGTATAATGAGATAAAAAATGTCATTTTTATTTACAATCATTACACACAGCGCACAGAGACCTATTATTATGCACTATATAAGTCTACAAGAATTACAATTAGCACATCATGAATTTAGTTGCCTTTGAAACATTTAGTTGTAGCGGCGTTTGTTCAAGGACCCATCACCAGAATGCGTATGAGATCTCTTAACACTTTGTCACCTGGTGATGAGTCACCAAGGTATGTCAACCGGTTATTTATAGAAGTCAACAAGCACAAAACTCGTCCTGCAGGAATTGTACTTTTTTCTGCCACAGACCCCAATTTGTAGAGAAGATTGCAAAAACTTTTTTCCATAAAAACAATGGCCTTAAAACCATGAAATCTGAAATCATACGCACATAGTTTTTTAAGATTTATAAATATAATACTGATCTGTAATTTTTATGTCATTTAATAGCATATATATTTACTTTATTTATTTATTGTTTTGATATAAAGAACAATTACAAATCAGCAGCCAAACACTGAAAATGTTTGTGTAAATTACAATTAAACACTATTACAGAAAAAGTCTCTTGCAGTGAAAACAAAATATAACACCATTAAAAAAATAATAATATTAATATTTGAAAAATATAAAATAGGAACATCAATAGACTTTTTTTTATGTAGACCCTTCCATCACACCAGAGTGCAAGTCCATAGCCAGGATTTATAAATATGTTTTCTTTTTTTTTAAATGACATTTGAGAGCGAAGTGAGCACTATTGGCTGGGGCTGCCTAGGACCACTGGTTGGGGTCCAGGGGAAAGCCCTGGGAAGCTTCAGTATTCTTTATATTTAAAGACCTCATTTAATCGGTTTTATAGGCCATAAATATAAAATAGTCCTATTTAAAAATAAGAGATACTATTATTTGATCAAGGCTTTAAATTAGACAAAAACGTTGAGTCTAACAGGTAATATGTCAAATTTGATACAAACTGAAATGCAAAAAAAAATTGATTTCTTAACAAAAATGTTGTTTTGTTTTGAGCTGTAAAATAGGCGAAATTTGGCAGAATGCCAATTGCTTAGCAGTAGCAGTGAGTTTCTGGAACATTGTTGCAGCAGGGCCTGTTTGAATGAAAGGGCACTTTAGAAAAAGGATTTTTTCGAACCCTATAAACCCCCCTGGCTACAGGCTTGCAGTGTGAGAATCTGTAGAAGACACTTTCAGAAAAATGTATCAAAATCAAATTGATTGTCTAAGCAGACACAATTTTTTTTAAATCGGATAATAATAAAGTGAGTAGGTGTTCTCAAATATTTAAATATAATGACTAGGATGGAAATACAGGAGTAATATAGGTATAATATTTTGGTATGATACGATGTACAGATAATGAGATAGACAAAATCTAATTCCAATTTGGTATCCATTTATTACACCCCCTTATAAACGTCTAACTAAAGGTTATACGTCGTTCAAGGTTAATTAATGAGAAATTAAAAAATATAACCCCAAAATTTTGTTAGGAACGACTATAAAGCTATAGGCAGCATAGGTTGAATGATTAATCCCATATCCATATATGGAAGCAGTTGGCACAGTGGTTGTGTTTCAGACTTTTATTCATGTGGTCAGCAGTTCGAGGCTTACTCTGGTTGGCTGTTTATTTTTCTAAGCAAGACACTTCCACACTGCCTCTTTCTACCCAGGAGTATAAGTAGGTACCTGGGAGGTACAAATGCCATATGTGTTGATTACAGCTGCAACATTGTGGAATGGATTGTGCTCAATAGGTATTTGTTCCAATGACTGGGAGTAAGTAATTGTGAAACAGAGGCCCTGGCAATAAGCGTTATATAAGTGTTACAATATTACTATTATTACTATTATATATTTTTAAGTTTTATAGAGAATGTATTAAATGAACAAAAATGAAGCGTATGTCTATTACTTTTCTTGTTTTTTTAACATTTTTTAATATATCATTCATGTACATACTGTACTGTAGGACTTACCATCACTACGGCACACACATAAACCTTTCTAGTAAAGGTTACTTTGCAGTAATTTTAAAACAAATATATTAAATATGTTACAATTTTAATTTTGTATACCTTTCCTAACAGTTAATTTCTAAGATATTTTATTTTAACATATCACTATTATTTTTTATCATTGGAACAAGGTTATGAAGCCTACACCAGTAATGAGTTACTTTAATTTTTGTAAAGATAATTGTAGCTAAAATAAAAATTGTTTTATCTTTCCATAAAACTTTCTCCTAAGACCTTTATACACAGTTTACCAATATTACCATGGGATTTGCCACGCTATTATGAAAACTTGGTATGAGTTGATTATATATGATGGTAAACCTACCACCAAAACCTTCAGGGGATTTCAACTTGTTGCAACTTTAAAAGCCGTGATTGACAACATAAAATTAGAATTTCGAAGGGAAGTTTATTTTAAGGCGCCCAGAATACAGTCACTTAATACCAGGTCTATACCACGCAAGAACCACCTGTGGGGCTATGGTTGATTGGCTGCCCCCAGAGACAAACATGAGGCATTGTTAGGACTTTTCATACCTGCCGTGTCCAACCGCTGATTGTAGTGACCACAACTGACCTTCCGACAGCTTGATATCTGAGAACATGAAATGTATAGCATTAGTATGTAAAGTAATAGAGTTCAGAATGTAAGATCAACATAGAGGTAGAAATTGTGGAGACATGGTATAGAATTCGCTTCCAATCACATGTTCTTGGATTCAAATTATGTTTAAGTAATATAGTTTTCTGTTTTTCTGTCTGTATATTACTTAATTTGTTCCTAAAGTTATATTTGTGGAGATAAAATATAGCATCAATAGGAATGCAATGTAAAATCAATTTAGTGATTATGGTGACAGATATTTAAAATTATCTTCCAATTCTTTGTTGGGATAAATGCATCATAAAAATTGTTACATGGGTTTTTCTGTTTTTCTGTCTGTTTGTCTGTCTGGTACTAAATTTCTCACTGCCCTAAATTTTTATTTGAGAAGTTATGTATACTATTAATAAAAATGTAAATAAATCAACTTAGAGATTGTAGAAATGGTGGTTAAAAATGATTGCTTTCCAATCCCATGTTTGTAAGAAATCCAGGTTTTAAGAGTTTCATTATATAGAATTGTGCATACCCTAAAGTTTTATTGCTGGTAAAAATTGTAGGAGACGTGGTTTAAAATTCCTTTTTGTTATTTTGAATAATGGACCGATGCTATGACTGATTACTTTGATTAAGAATATGAATCAGACTGAGTGAAGGTAATGTGAAAACAATTTCATCTGGTTTCAAAGTGTGTCCACACAGCAATGTTCAACTGTAATAGTATTGTATAACATTGTTGCCAATGATACTTCACTACACAGCAACAAAATTTCACATTGCCAATGCGCCAATGCTACAGATATCATGACCTTCAACAATTTAAATGAACGCAATTGCAGATTTTATAACTGAACTGGGTAAACATCGAATAACATTATAGGAAGCGAACGTGTGAAGTTGTGCGAGCTCATTGGTATCAAACCTTGAATAACCCACACAAACATTAGTTATAAAAACCCCTTATTGTAAAAAGAATCAATTACTTTCCCAGGTGAAATTCAATCGTACCAACATAAGTAATGTTACTAATTGCCCTTGACTGGTAAAAGTACATTTAATATTTATTTGTGGCAAAATTATTTTATTTAGTTGATATGCATGTACTATAATGCCATTGACACAATTGGATGGAGGTTAACAGAGTTATAGTTGACCAATATTTAAGATGCATTAATCTCACCTGAAAAATGATAAAAATTATTTGAAAATAACTTGCTTATTTTGAAGAAATAAATATCTTGGCAAAAGAAGAAATGTATGTGAATTGGAAAAAAGATCTTGAACAGAAGTCTTCTCTGTCAAATTAAAAAATTAATTATTAATTAAAAAAAGCTCATGCCTTGAAAATTATTTACTTAAAAGAACTAGATATTGAGGGGACCTTTTTAAAGTTCAAGTTATGTTCTAACGCCTTATCCTTTGAAAAAAACAACATCCTCTGACTTGGTAGATCTACCATGTTAAAGTACTAGGAAGATCTGCCTAGCAACACAGAGAACTACCTAGT
>JAOTQE010011591.1:0-11010 GCA_025631205.1 Nesometra sesokonis | reverse complement strand
ACGTATCAGTTCTCAAAAAGTAGCCCGTTTTCCTTGAAACGGGAAAAAATGATACAAGTTACAGCCGGTGGCCTATTGGCAAAGTCCTTTATTTCCTTTAAAAAAACAAACCCCATGATTTATTTCCTCCATGTTTTTAAATAAAGTGAAAATAATCTGATACTCAAATTCCTGTTTTTGTCATTTTATTATTGTATGCTTGTGAAGAGCTTTGATCATCACGAAAAAGCACTATAAAAAACACTCGATAAAAATAATGGAAGGCAACAATAACAAAATAAATACATATCAAATGTGAGATAATTATCTAAGATTATTATTACATTGCTAAATTACAAAAATTAAAAATTCCAACTGTCAGAAATTATGTGATTTTAATGATTTATTAATAAAATAATTTGTTTTTAATTTTCACAGGAACATACATCACAACAATTGGTGTTGATTTTAAAATTAGGACAATTGATGTCAACAATGAAAAAGTAAAACTTCAGATTTGGGACACGGCTGGGCAGGAACGTTTCCGAACAATAACATCAACGTAAGATAATAGAATTCATAAGTGTTGATGACTTAATAGTAATATAATATTGAATGCCTTTGAGGGAGATTCAATATTTTATCACAGCGAGTACAATATTTTTCAGTATCCCCAAAAATAGGCATTCAATATTATAATTAGTATTTGAGAGTCTTATTCAAGAGTTGTAAGAATAATTCATGACTGTTCTTTCGAGATTGAGTTACACATGTGTATCTGCTCTTACGTCTCATAAAAATAATGCATCTATCAAATTATGACAAATAATGTATGGGTGTGTGAGTGTTGTGTGTGCGGAGGGCAAATTGACGGGAGCCTGCCGCTGGCAAGTAAACCCAAGGAACAGCTATAATATAAGCATACTGTTTGAGGGACTGAATTCAGTGGAAATAAAGGAACATTGTTAAGTTTACAGTCTAACTTAGCTGAGACCCTGAGTCTCAGTGGGCTGAGTAGATGGTTAGCCTAGAACTCAAACTTATATAGTGGGCTAGCCTTGGCTAGGCCTAGATCTAGGCCTAGCCTAGTGCTAGACTAGTCTAACCTTGAGGAGCTAATTGCCTAAGTAGGGTTATTTTTTCATAATTTGAGAAATAACGTAAAATTAGCTCTACTTAGCGACTAGCCTAGACTTGTAGTGATTTGAATAACCCAAATTCAGCCACAACACACAACAGACATTTGTCCATCTTGCGGGCAAATCATACAGGTACCACAGGGCTCGGTTTCAATATACGACAAATTATCTTTATGTGTAAAGCAATGTCGTAAGAATAGCTAATTGCCTAAGTAGGGTTATTTTTTCATAATTTGAGAAATAACGTAAAATTAGCTCTACTTAGCGACTAGCCTAGACTTGTAGTGATTTGAATAACCCAAATTCAGCCACAACACACAACAGACATTTGTCCATCTTGCGGGCAAATCATACAGGTACCACAGGGCTCGGTTTCAATATACGACAAATTATCTTTATGTGTAAAGCAATGTCGTAAGAATAGCCATTACATTATTGTTACGACTTAAAAAAAACACCATTTTTACCAAAAAAAATGGACTCTTGAAAATAAAAGTTGTGGGACATTATTTCGAGAAAGCCAGTAAATCATGTGTAGTGGGACTGTCTCTTGACGGTTAATGTGCTTGCCTACCTTTCCTGAGGTTCAGCGTTCAATCCAGGGCTGCATCCAGAGTTTGTTTTGGGAAATTTTGAGAAAAAAAAATGTTGAGAAAAAAAAATCTAGTAAAAGATTGATATAATGTGAAGAAATAAGCAAATAGTACTATATGAATTGGAAAGTCATTGTTAGTAATACAGACGAGCATTCAACTTCGTAAAATCTGTTTAATGCCTGTATAAAGACCACCAATGAGTAAATTACGGATTTGTGTCTGAAACCAGAAGTCCATACTTACTACACTGAGCATCTTGGTTTGACATTATGTATACAGTGATTTTGTCAGATTGTCAAGCGTTAGGTGGGAAGGGGGATCCTGAGGCAATCCCACAGTTAGAGTTTTTCATGGTTTTGGTGAACTCCTTTTTTTAGCAATCCCCATTCGTGTGAATGTGTGTGTGACCTTCAAACCCACGTCGAATATCCTTTTAGTCTTTCAATTACTTGAAAATAAATTTAGAAAATTGCCATTTTTTAACATCAAGAGATGTCTCATTTTATAAATTTTCTCACATCAGCCATCCTGATGGGCTGGTTGGTGGCATTTAGTTCAGTTGGTTTAGCTGGTGGAAAACACGGTGCTGTGCACTGAACCGTGACTTGCTGGTCCATGCTTCTATTCAACACCACGCCACTCTCCTTGTGTTTCGGCTGGAGGGTCAAAATACAAGTTATTATCGCACTATCTTTTGGATGAGAGGTTAAGCCGTTTGTCCCTTGTACAGCATGGCTCATGTGCACATTAAAGAATGCAGTGTACTCTTCGAAAAAGAGTAGGGGATTGTCTCCCAGTGTACTGCCCAATCAGAAAGACCCCATTGGAAATAATTCCACTTCGGATTTTTGTGGGTTATCCTTGGTGTTCTACAACACCAAATAAATTAAGTCAAATCAAATGATGAAGCTGAGATTAGTGTTTTTTTATTATATTACAAAATCATTACCTCAATAGTAAATTATTATGCTTACTGTAGAAGCACCATGTGTATAGGTGGTTTTATTCTAAATTTTTTAAATCTTAGCACCAATCATGATTGGACTGATGTTGATGTGTTTTTATCTGTATTTTCTAATGATAACACAGTCATGCCTCAATTCAAATTCAGAAAATTTTCAAAAGCATTTATAATACAAAAGTGCGTCCATATTCAAGTAATGTCCCATCTCTGTTCGAATGTTTTTTCCCATTCAAAATGATGAATCTTGCTAAAGTTGTGACACTTCGTAAAGCCTATTAACTGTATACAAGTGCTATTTCCATCCCTTCCAGTAGGACCTATTCCTGATCCACTACTTCAGAACCAAGGCATGCTGATCTGGAAGTGGGATGTTTTGATGGACATTAATGAGACTTTTGTAAAATAACTCAAATTTTACCAAGGCCTTCAGTTCCTGAACGCCCACCAGGGCCTTCGTCGGTGAATGAACTAAAAAAAAAATTCTGTGAATTTCCAAATTGAAAAATTAACCAAAAAACATGATTTGTCAGGCATGGCATTTGGGTTGGTTTTGGTCCTACCCCAAATATCTCCATAACTATAGGCCTTTATGAGCATTCCTGTATAAAGATTGAAGGAGAGCAAAAATATACAAGAATCAAAATTATATCATAATTATATGTTTTTCAATTTACACAATTTTACTGGAAAATTGTAATTTTTACCAGTAAATTTGATGGCCAAAACCACACTCGGGATGTGTGATACAACCATTTACCATGTGTTTTTGACAGGTCCTGGTGTCTTTTTCGAAGGTTTGCTGTGTATTTTTTAAAAGTGCCCTTTTTTATAGTGTTGATCTAAATTCTCATACTTATAACCATAGCATATTTTTGCTCTATTTTAAACCATAGAGGTATAGGTTTTTATGGGTTACTTAGGGCCTTGAAAAATGATCCTTAACCCAGAATAGCACCCCATACAAAATGTTGCACTTCCCTAATTTGGGCCGCAGTCCATAGTTCACAGAATGGGGCATTGTTTAACAATATTGTCACCATGGAAACCTTTTAATAAGTAATTATTATATTGAAATTAAATTGTTTCGTGTCTCATACAATACGTTATGTTCACCATCCCTTTGGATAATATATTACACTGAAACATCTGTCACTTTACATAATTACATTCTAGAAAGAATATTTTGAATTCGGAATAACTAATTGGTTGTCTTTCATCAGCAGTTTAGTCAGTTGAAATGAAACAGTATTGTATTGTTTTGTATAATAACACCTTAGATACAAAAATACAAACAATACTAGGTACTATATTGTGTATACTGTATACACCTCATAAGTGGGCACATCTCATAGCGGACACTCATTCAAAATTTTGTTTGTTCTATCTAATCAGTGCATTACGGTACCTCCCGTAAGCAGCCACCACCTGTAAGTAGCTGCAGACACTGTTTATTGGCTTAAAATTTGAATTTTAAAAAATTTACCTCCCATAAGTGGCCTCTCCATAAAATGTTGTGATATTTTGGACACTAATTTGTTGTTGGGTGTGTCACAAAATTAAAATAAACAAATAGAGGGTATACATTTACCCTGATTTGCTTTTAGGTTGGTTCTAGGAGAATTCTCTCAAAAGATATTGGATTGAAATTATATAAAATTTTCATACTTTAGTAATTTCATGTAAAAAAAAGCAAGCTGCCATTGACTGCTACTTATGCAACTTGGAATGTCAGGCACTCACTGGAATGGTTAAATTTATAATATTACAAAACATTTTATCTTTTATTTATGGTAATGGATAATTATCATATGTTAATTCTTGAATTATAAAAAAAACTGGCATACAAGTAATACTGTACATACTGTAGGCCTATTAAAATATTAGAATCTTTTCTTTTTCGTAAAAATATAATGTTAAATTTAATATGAAATCAAATATACTATAGTACAATGTTTAATTAATTTAACATCTTTATTTATTTTTTTTAATCTTCTGTAATATGAAAGTTATTAGTCATTATTATTCAATGTAAAGGAAATTAATTTAACTATTATGTTCACCATTTCAGATATTACAGAGGAACACACGGCGTTATAGTCGTATACGATGTAACAAACGCAGACTCATTTGTAAATGTCAAAAGGTGGCTACATGAAATTGACCAGAACTGTGATGTTGTTAGTAGAATATTAGGTAAGCTAATACATTTATATATTTCCATTACCCATTGTGATACTAGGGAGTTTCAGATTTGCCCGTCATCTACAGGTGCGGATCCAAGTGGGGTCACCCAACCCAGGTCTCCACTTTTGACTTAGACAAATATTATTTGAACTTGAAAACACATTGTTTGGAATAAATTATCTGTAAAAATTGGCTCCCATATACCCAAGGTATGCATCTTGTTTGAAAATTGGCTAGGGGAGGACCCTAGACTAATATAAACAACACTAAATTTGGTAACGGGCCCCGTCTATCCAGCTCTGCTGGATCCGCCCCAGATCTATAATAATTATAAATAATAAGATTTATTTAGCGCCTTACACAAAAAGGTCTCAAGGCACTGTTGACCAGATAGTACACATTAATAAGACTTTCCACGCCCCTAGGGGTCCCGTCATGTCTTAGCTGCCCCAAAACATTCTTCTGTCCACATAGCTGGGAATGTATGGACCAGTACACCGGGGTAACCCCCTACTCATCTCGAAAGATGTACTGGGTTCTTTATAGTGCACATGAACCATTTGTGTACACTGGGCCTACAGTTTCTAGTCCTTATCCAAAAATGACTTGTTCCACCACCAGAACCATGGTGCGAGCGGGGCTCAAACCCATGCTGTTGTTTTTGCAATGATTTATGGTTCCCCTGCCTTAACCACTCGGACACACAACTCTACACAAAATCTATGTAGAATGTGAAGTGATTATGTGGTACTGAAGCTTTGGACATGTATAATGTCTTTTATGTTCACTAGCCAACCAATTATAGTCATCAATTTGCCATCCAGAATGCGCATCCCAGTTGTGACATTGTAGAACTTTTTTCTTTGTTGTTGTATTGTGTGCAATTATTACTTTATCTATGAATGAAAACATTACTTATTTCAACTTTTGGAAAAAATGTAATTATAGACAAATAAAAGAATTACAGCAATCATGACTATTCATTCATCACTGTTGTAAGTCTAAAACGTTTTGTGCAGTGGATGTTGTCAACATACGCCATAAGTCGACATCATCTATGTTACATCCACTGAAATCTAAATGATCAAAGGCAGTTGAGCTCTTAGATGTTTTTGAAAATGTTGATATTTTGTGAAGCAGTTATGATTGTTGGAGCAGTTGGTGCAGGGATGCCCCTATGCTGGCTTTAGTAGCAATAAAATCTTGAAATCTAAATGATCACAGGCAGTTAAACTCGGATTTATTTTGAAAATGCTGCCATTTTGTGTTGCAGTTGTAATTGTTGCAGCCGTTAGTATCTGGTATAATGATTGCAGTTTAGACTTTCAATCTGGTTCTATACTAACACTTGCTGTTTGTTTTGTGTCCATTGGCAAGATGCTTTATCCATATTGCTTCAGTTGACACAGTGCATACCGACAGATTGCAATCCCATCCTGGAAAAGTTTGGACTGTATACTTTGTCTAAGTCAAATAATTTCTAAGCCACACTTATTTTTCATGCCAGATTCATGTGTTTTCCATTAATTAACAATCTCAAAGTTATTTAGTAATTTTTCCAAGTCAATTTATTTTAAATAATAATAACAATAGTAACAGTAATAATAATGATATGACATTTATATAGTGCTTTATTACCAAGGCCTCTAAGCGCTTCACAATTATCACCCCCGGTCATTGGAAACACCTACAGTATGGAATACAATCCATTCCATAATGTTGCAGCTGTATTCAGCGCATATGGCATTTGTACCTCCCAGGTACCCATTTATACTCCTGGGTTTAGAGAGGCAAAGTGGTTAAAGTGTCTTGCCTAGAAACACAAACAGACGGCCACAGTGAGCTTCGAACCACCGACCTCGTGGTTAGAAGTCCAAAACACAACTGCATCACCAACTGCCATTTTTTATTTGATGTAGGCCAGGTTGAATGTGTTAAGAAACTGCAAAACACAAAATTTAAAATTGTATTTTTGTTTGAAATTTACAGTAGGAAACAAGAATGACTGTCCAGAAAAGAAAGTTGTAGAATCAACAGATGCGGAGAAGTTTGCAGAACAAATGGGAATACAACTATATGAAACGAGTGCAAAGGAAAACCTCAATGTAGAAGAAGTAAGTTATCTCAAGCTCTGGCTCTTTATCATCCTTCTAAATTGTGTAAAATTATACTTGTCAAAAAATCATCACAAACATCCCTTCCCTTATGTCATGCTCAGATTATGGATGTCGCCACCTACTGTACGGTTAGAAAAGGCACACTCTCATATCTCTACATACAGTAACTAGCCATGAGGTTAATACACTAATAATTGCGCCCTCTAATCTTTAGGAGTAAATATTTTGTTTGGGGTGTTTGGTTCCGGTTAGATGACATGGATTACGCTTCAAAAGAGAACATAAAAACCGGTTTGTTCCGTTTATAAAATTGAAAACATTTGCAAGGTCATTCAGCTTTTTTGGCCCATGTCAGTGGAATGAGCTTCCAAATGATATCAAAGAACACATTGATGTTCAATCATTTAAATGTATTTATTTAGGAAATGTTATGAATCACGATTGTGGTTTTGAATCTTTTATCGCTGTTAAGCACTACCAAAACATTGTATAGGAAGGCAATATATTATATTAACACTTTGACTGCCAGCTCTTTACGTCTTAAACTACACCCAGTGCCAGCTATTTCAGCAAAGTTCATCTAAATTCCAATGCTTCTTGAGAATGTACTATCGTATAAATATGTATAAACTATACACCAAAGTAAAGACAAACACACAAGCTTCAAAATGGTACAAATGTTTTATTCAGATACTAAACCACAATGTATAAAATACCTGATGAAATGGAGTACTTTTTAGGATTTCACACGTTCTTGAACAACAAAGCAGTCAAAACACTAAATTTGAAAAATTGATTCATGTCAAAGTCGGTAGTAAAATAGGCTTTTACTTACATTTTATAGTACTAAGTAATCAATTTTTTTGAAAAACTTATCCATATTTCCTGGATAACTTGTGTTTATAAATACGTTGTTTCGATCACACATTTTGGGCCAGTGTTTTTGTGAATATGACCTCATTTGACCTGAGTTGTGGGTCTTTTCTAAACACCAAAATTGTTGTGGTCCAGGTGGAATAGACCGTATTAGCAAGGGCCTGTGACGTCACGAAAACTAGCCGTCGTGAGTACAAGAACCAAAACAAACTCTCAACTCCTATCTCAAAATTTTGTTGAAATACACATTGAATTTAGCAATTTTGATCATTTTTAAAGCATTAGTAAACATTTACATTCATCTTAAATTAAGCATAGCAAAGTTGATCTGGTTTTAATTTACATTTATAAAAGGAAATATACATAATTCAAGCTAGGCTTAAAGTTGGATCTCCGTTGATCCACTCAGGAGAGCTAAGCCGCTAGGTGCACTAGCGGATCAGCACTGTCTGCATGGTTCGGGCCTAAAACCATTCATTGTTCTCGGCCAATTTGACAGGTGTAATCCATTCAAATTTAAATAAAACTAAGCGTAGCTAGTGTAAAAAGGGATTTACAGTGTATGAATGTATCCCAATGGCACTATTCTGTGACTCCACAAGCCATGGTTAATTCGGTATTTTTTTATTTAATTTTCTTAACTTAAATTATGAAACATTTTACTTATATTATTTTAATTTTTTCTTTCATCCTTTTTTCCAGATGTTCAATGCTATAACAGAATTAGTTCTACAACAAAAGAAAGATAATGCTGCTAAATTAGGTGCCCAAGATGCAAACACAAAAATAAAAGTGACGAAAAATGATGGAAAGAAGAAGTCAAAGTGTTGTGGAAAATGATCCCATTAGCTGTTACAACTGTTTCCCATAAAGCCGCCACGCCTGGACTTCGTTGTATTCTTGACAACAAATGTAGAGATTTCTATGAATTTGTCCAACTAAATCAACATCATGAAGAGTACAAAACATTTGGAGTCAGTTAGATGATTGGACACTAACAACAGCGCCCTCTCTGATTTTAGTCCATGACTATGCAAAATGTGGTAGCGACAGCAGTTTTATGGAGATCAGACTTTAGTATGTAATTCAATGGTTTTCATACAATTTAATTTGTACATATAAAATATCTGATCACCTCTTTATATTTTGATTTTAATATGCTTACATATTTGATGATTATATATGTGTATGTTTGTATATGGGAACAATTGCTAAATCTTTGTATCATGATGGAATATGTAATATATATAAATGTGTGTAAATTACCTATGGAGAACATCTCATGTGCATTTCAAGATAGGGCTACGGCATTTATATATGCCTAGGGCATGTGAGGTGCAATCTAGCCTGGGGTGAAAAAAGATTGAATTAAATTTATTGATTGTTATTTTTTAAAAGCCATTAAGAGGTACTGATTTGTATCTGTTAGACGGTGTAACCATACACATGTATTACCCCCTTGCCCACCTCTTTCCAGAGCCGCCGGAAGCAATTTTGAAGTAGTCTGGTTAGAGAGTCAAATTTTAAAATTCAAGGTCTCTACATGCCCGGAAATGGCACCTCCACAGAGAGTTTTTGTGTGATTGACGACAAAAATATCGCGGTTTATAGAACTATAATAATTACGAATTATTTTTGAAGATAAATTCAACTTATGAGATTTCTTGTCTTGTTAATTGATGATGGTTTTAATTTTTATCTATTTATTATTTCTTTATTTTTTTATTTTTGTTAATTTTATTTTTTTTAATTTTATTTTTTGCATTGTCCAAAAAGTAGTCCGGCGAAAGCCGGACCTGCCGGACCAGCTCCGGCGGCTCTGCTTTCCTCAGCCTACATTGTAGGAAGAAATTGCACGAAGTTGAACCTCAAATATGCCTCCATTATTACTTAGTTGGGAAACCAAAAACAAATATTTTATGTAGTATTTATACATATTGACTTGCATTGTTTTCATGTTTTAAAAAATTGCGATTGTAGGCCTAACTTTCTTTAACATATTTTGATCTGTACGGGTTTATGAAATATTTACCTGGATTTTCATTTCAAGATTCTTCAGAAGCTATTGACTTTTAGGCCTAGAAAAAGAAATCTCCGTTTTGCCCAAGCCCTACCAACAAAAGTCGTGAAAATCGTGGTCGGCACTATCCACTAAAATTGTAAGGAAAACATGAAGTTGTCCTTAAATTTAATTGTTATGCTCAATCCAGACTAAATTTTATTTGACAAAAACCTTTGATACACCCATATATAGTAATGATACATCCATTTATGGTCATAGTGTGATGTCATCATGACATGTATAGGCATATCATTTTTTTCACAGAAAATTTGATAGTCTCAATTGAGCTAAAAAATTTAAAATGATAAAATTATTTTTAAAAAATACAGTAGAAGGTGGCTACTAAAAAAATTCCAATTAACTAACCCAAATTTTCAACAATTCAATGATAGGACAACATATAGTTTTAGGCCTAATCCAACAAACTCACTGATGTCAGAGATGAGCAGAATATATGTTCTGTACAAATAAAATGAATGGGAAATGTAAATAGTATTTTGTTTAAATTACTGTAATTTAAAATAAGACTAGTATTATTTAATAATTTTAATAAGCTTGTGTATCATTTTAAACTATTATTGCATATTTATTCTTAGATTTATTTAGAGATCATGCCACAATTTTCCACTGCAGTTACTGCAATAATCTACTGTTATTAAGTCTACTGCAGTTACTGCAGTAATCTATTGCTATTAAGTCTACTGCAGTTACTGCAATAATCTATTGCTATTAAGTCTATTTCAGTTACTTTACTGCAATAATCTATTGCTATTAAGTCTACAATAGTTACTGAAATAATCTATTGCTATTAAGTCTACTGCAATAATCTATTGCTATTAAGTCTACTGCAGTTACTGCAATAATCTATTTCTACTAAGCTGCAGTTACTGGAGTAATCTATTGTTATTTAGTCTACTGCAGTTACTGCATTACTATAATCTATTGTTAGGTCTACTGCAGTTACTGCAGTAATTAATATCTTGCTATTAAGTCCACTGCAGTTATTGCAGTAATCAATTGCTATTAAGTCTACTGCAGTTACTGCAGTAATCTATTGCTATTAAGTCTACTGCAGTTACTGCAGTAATCTATT
>JAOTQE010011579.1:0-22576 GCA_025631205.1 Nesometra sesokonis | reverse complement strand
ACTGAATTTGATATAGAATATAAATTAATTTCATTATTCAATTTTCAATTGCATTTACAATCACCATCAATAGCAATATTTTCTACTTGTCTGTTCGTTACTCATTATTTTGTAGCGGGCGCAATTCCATTGCATTACGCACTGGAATAGGCCAGTGTGCTATCTTTACATTGTAGGATCTTTGATGTACATACTTTTGGAATATCAAAATATTACTCCCTTAAACTATTTTATTGCTTGCACAGCAGTTTGTACATTTGAGGCACTAAACTTAGCTCATGATACTTCATCATTGTAATTCTCTACTGCATTACAACACTTTCTTAAGCATGATTGTTAAAACCAAAAAAAAAACAGTACAAAAGTACCAATTCTACTACATATCAAACAAAACCAAATGAAACCAAATAAATCTATAAAAAATATAAGATACTACCAAAACCAGGATAGAGTATATAATTATTAGTATTTCCAACAAACATTTAGAGTGAAAAGTTTCCAAAGATTGTTTTCATTATGCAGTGTAGTGTATTATCAATATCACAACTTGCAATGCATACCATCACAGAGTAAAACAATCAAACACAACCCCAGGATTACCAAAGATTGGTAGTGAAATGGTTAACAATATCCATCAATTTTCCCCAGAATTTGTAAAAGTTTTGCTCTAAAAGTTTGTTAGTTTTATGAGCCAAGTATGCACCCTAGTTTGGTAGTATCTTGTAAATTATACACCAGTTACTCTGCTTTGTGTGACTCTTTGGCCTTGCCTTTGTTAAATTTGGTTCAATTTGATATTTCATTTCACCAAACTGTATTATATACATTATCAAATACCTTATATCAAACTACACTTATTATTACTATGGGAATGTATGCGATAATCATCGGATGGAAGACTATAATTATATTAAAAGGTGAATTCCTTAAATCCATTACCAACTGACACTAACCATTTCTTGTAAATATAAATATTTTGGTTTTGCAAAAAAAAAGTATTTAAGGTTTATCAAAAATCAAGATACAGAGGGCATTCTATTTGCTAAATCTTATAATTTTTTTGAAGTTTTTTCTTGGAATATAATGATGATAAAAAACAAGAATATACAAAACTCTGGTTAGTAGAAATGTGGGAAAACTAATAAAAATAGATTATACAAATTCATATTAAGTACAAACCAATTTCCTATCTAAGTAAACATCAATTTTGCTATAATAATAAACGGTAAAAGATTAAGTACAGTTGTCAGTCACCGTAAGACCAAATTATTTTTTATATCCAGGTCAACTGGGTCAAGGAAAAGTTTTTCTTACATCCACACCATATTTTAAGCCCAGACAAATTCAAACCTATTTTTGCAGGCTTGTTTCTACTATGTCCGATCTTATTACAGTATTTTCAATTATGTCAAGCAAAAATTTATCTTTTAAGTTCAGCAAAAAATACTATGTAAAAAAAATATAATAATAAAAATTTATAATGAGCACATCTCCACGAGGGTGCTCATACCACAGTACAAAACAAACAAAACTTAACTATACAGCCCACTGAAACAATGTCAATCCTTTAAACAACAAATAAATTCTAAATTTAACCGATCGTTTAAGATAAACATAAATGTTAAAATAAACAGTAGTTTTAATTCAGATATGTCACAAATCATTTCAAAACAGTTGAGATATCCAAAAAAATCTTTGTGCTTTCTTTTACATTATCCGTATTTGTATATCATGTTGTAAACAAATAAATCTGATACTGTATATCTTCCAATAAGGATTGCAGATTTTACAACATTTTTTTTAGAAGGGTTCAGTGTGATGCATAGTTTATAACAGCGGTTATTCGAGAGCGGTATTAAATTAAACAAATGGCACTTGGCTTGTGGCACAAAATTATTTTTCTTATGAAATGTTTATTCAAGAGGATTGCTTATTAAAGATTTATGGTTTGTTTTTAGAAATTTTACAAGAAGCAATTTTATTTAAAAACATTGCAAAAGCATAATGCGTGTATTTAAATAATTTTGTTTTGATTTCCATGAAAAAAAACCCCAGATACCATATGGACTCAAATATAAGCTCACATTGAGGTATAGTAGAAGTGGCCATGCCTTGTTTGTTTTCTCATTTCTATTTGAGTATGTACTTCACTCCCAAGCCTGTACAGTATTAAATTTTAAATATTCACTGCTAGGATATTTCTTCATTTTCATCATCATAATCGCTTTGGTATTCGTCCGAGTCTTCCTCATCTGGCGACATGTATTCGTGTCTGTTTGGCAGTCGCGGCTCTTTTGCAAGCACAACCTGTACGTTTGAACCATTATAATATGTCGGTAGACGTTCATAAGAAGAGAAACAAAGTGCTCGATTACTACGTGCTTGTAAAATTCCGAAGATGGCAAAGAAAACAACAATAATGCCTAAACATGACAAAATGATAGCAGTGGCATGACTACTAGTACGGGATGTCCTATTATTATTATTGTTCGGTGTTCCCTTGGTTGGTTCATTGACTTTCAAGCCTGGTCGACAGCGCTCTATAATTATTAAAAAATAAATAAATATTATTTTCATAGTACTTGGTTTAATATATTCAATACATTATAACCATATTATCTATTCTTTTTTATTCAATTCATAGACAACAAATTATGGAAACCTCTAGTAACTGGCTGAAAGAAAACAAAAAAAATTGCACAAAAATATTTCCATCTACTGTACATATTTTCAAAATTTTAGATCTAAACACAGATAAACTATCATAAAAGATAAATATATCTTTAGCACTGAAAATATTAAAATTAACAACTGATCTTTGAAGTTGACCTCTTTATATGTACAGTATTCATCCAAAAGGCACATGAATGAAAATCTCACAATTATTTAAAATACAGTATGCAACAGTGGCATATCCAGGGGTTGGTTAGGTTGCTCAAGTCCTTCAGAGGTTGGAAAAAAAAACAAAATTAGTGTATAAACATGAAGATTTGGGCCTTGAGTACCCTTTCCGAGAAATGAGCACCCCCTTCAGAAGAAAAGAACCAGAATGTGAGTGGAAAAGAATAGAAGTCCACCATAAAATTTTGTAATTTTTTATATCTATGTAATTATAAATGTTTGCGTCAGGCGAATACTAGATATAATTTGTTTGGTCAACTCTGTTTTGTAAATGTACCAAATACTCAGTACAGTGAGAATACTTGCAAACAAATTTACAAGTTGTACTCGAGTTGGACTCAAACCCTGGTAACTAGCCTGGCATCCAAACCACTAGACCACCAAGCTTGCACTTAGTGATGAGGGATATAATTTGAGCCAAACTAAGCAGCGGGTACTGCACTGTATGTAATTATACATTTCTGCGTCAGACGTTCCAACCTCTGAAGTCTAAAATTCGAGAGATTTTTCAAATCTGAAGTCTAAAATTCGGAAGATTTTTCAAAGTGCGCCCTCTATCTTAAAAATCTATTCCTTGTACTGTGTTTTATGACAGAAGGGCCGAAAAAACAGGCCAGAAAGGTTTTAACTAGCGTCAATTACAATTTGAAAGTACTGTATGTATTGATTAAATGTTATTCTAAACCAAATTATGGTACTAGAACATGTTTAAATTTTAACAGAAAATCAGGAGATTGCTTTAAAACATCGGGAGACTGTTAAAATTTCAGGAGACCCCTAGACAAAACGGGAGGGTTGGAACCTCTGGAGAATGCCAGATATAATTTGCAATTCCCAACTCTGATGTGTAAATGTTCCGAATACTCAGTACAGTGAGAATACTGTACTTGAGAAAAAATTTGTTGTTGTTCTCAGGCTATTACTTATCTTTTTTTGCTTGTCAAAATCTGGGTTAAGCACTCCACGACCCTTCCCAAATTTCTGGAAGACTACTAATTTTACAAGGTATCATTGCCAATCTACTTCTATACAATTTGTTTACCACAATATCTATTAACCCTTTCACTGCGTGCCCCCGGTACTACCGGGGATAATAAAATATCATTAAACGGCCTACCCCCGGAACTACCAGGGGTTTGATAAATTGTCATTTTAACGTACTTGGCTATTGCTAAACCCACCCTCTTTAGTTTTTATACCATCCATGACAAATTTCCAATTTAAAAAAAAATATGCATTCCCCAAAATATGCACCCTCTATAGTTTTTATGAAATATTTAAGTCTTTTCATGATTTTACCGAAACGTTTATTTGTGTCTACTTTGTTATAAAATGACAAAAATCATTCAAACTTTTGATATTTGTATTCATAGTATGTGTCTGCATTATGATCCAGTGAAAACAACGTATCCTATAAACATTTCTTGAAGAAAAAGTAGTTTTTTTTACAGATTTGATGAAAAATTGAATAAAAATGGATGCTATGACGTGGCATCATTATTATGCAAATTTCCAATTTTTTTCCCGTCCCACAATGGGCCAACATATTTCCCACCCTAACACACAAAAATAATTTTGAAATAATATCGTTTAGTATTTTTTGAGGTGATTTAAAAATCACCTATTTTCAATAAAAATGTCCAGCACATAGGTGGGACTAACACCCAGCAGTGAAATGATAATCTATCATAATCTATTTTTGTAAAAAAATTAATACATACTTGTGTTTGGGTTGCACTCACAGCATTCACCTTCAACAGCTTCCTGTCCATCGTCACAGCACGTGACACAGTAGTGGTGACTATGGTCTACATGGTGCATCACCTTTCGGCCTGTACATGTGATACATTGGTATGGTTCGGGTCCATAGCAGTCATTGCATGGTTCAACACACTCCCTACAATCTTGCTCATCACTGGAACTATTATTAGTCTGGAATAATAACAGAATCTGGATGTAACAATTATATAATATTGAATGCCTTTCAAGGCGATACAAAGGAATATTGTACAAGCTGTGGCAAAATATTGAACAAATCAAAGACGAGTTCAATATTTTGCCACAGCAAGTACAATATTTTTCGGTATCACCGAAAATAGGCATTCAATATTATAATTATTAGTCAATATAGCTTACTTGTAAGTTCAGATTTGTAATGGCCTAGCCTGTGCCTAGGCTAAGTTTTCGAAACCATGTTCTTTCTCTACACAATACATAAAAAGCAATTCTTGTAGCCTTGTTAGTATTACAGCTATCTTTATTATTCAGAAATTCTTCATAAAAACAATAGTCAACTGTGCGAAACGCCAAATTTTAACAGTGGTTCTGGCTGCATGTTTACCATTGTATAGGCCGTTGTCTACAGTGTACCGTGTACAAACGATCAGTTTCACTTTATTAATAAACACACTGGGAGAATCAGGTGAAGTCAGCAGTTAGATATTAGTCATGCGCAATCCAATACTACATCATATTGAACCAGTCAAAACAGCATAATTAAATAATTATTATAAAATACTGAATGTCTTTGAGGGGGATACCAACAAATATTGTTTGAGCTGTGGCAATATTAAATGAGTTCAATATTTTGCAGCATAGTACAATATTTTTTCGTTATCCCCGAAAATAGGCATTCAATATTATAATTATTAATATTATTCAAATAGTTTACTTCCAAGTTCAGATTTGCTAGGGCATAGCCTAGGCTGACACTAGCCTTAGCCCAGGCTAACAGGGCAGAGTCTTCAAAATGTAAATCTATGTCTTCTCTTGCGCTTATTCGTGATAAACATTAACAGCAATTCTTTTTACTCTTTTTACATTTTGAAGACTCATGAGTATGATTTAGTCTTTATTACTTAGTAATTCTGCATAATCAATAGCAAAATCGTGTGAAGCACCAAATATGTCGGGTGGTTCAAACCTAGCCCTAATTGTGTGTTTGGCAAATGGAACTCACAATGCTACTATGCCGTAGGCTATGCGCATCCATTTTTTTCGAATAAGCAATTATCATGTGGCAAAATCAGGCAATCTTGCAGTTGGAAATTACTCGCGTGTGGTTCAATACTACCAGGGAACAGTAAAATTACAAGGAAAACTCTCGAACTAGCGAGCCATGCTATTTCAATTAACTCTCTATTCTGAGCTATTGTTTTGGTTAATTAACAACCCGCTGTGTCAATCCCTTTGATCTTATAGGCACGGTATCAAAAATAGCCGTAAATATAAGGGCATAGGCCTATCTTGGCTTAAAATAGGCCTAGACCATTAGTCGAGGGCGCTATTGCATGCTTATCTGTTGACTACGTAATGTAGCGGTAGGCCTACTGAGGATTGTAACCTTTGATGTTCTGTCCGAGAGTATTCCATGTAATTTAACTGTTCCCTGATACTACATAATATTGAATTGGTTAAAACAGCAATATTGAATAACAATACATATGTCATACCATGAAATATGTTCCTGTTTCACATCTTGGATAGCAGATACCAGTGTCTAATATGTGACCAGGATGACATTCAATGCAGTCAAACACACCACCTGCAAACAAGTCAACTTACTATATTATCTAGTGAAAGCATGTGGCTCAGATAACAATTTGTGGCAGAGCCAAGCCAAATGAGACATAAGTCGGAAAATTGAAAATTGAGCTTTTAATGGCTTGTAAAACTACACATTATTATCTTTAACATGCAAAAAAATTAAGTTTCATACGAAGTTTTCTTGCAAAGTTATGAACAATCGAAGTTCGGACATTCAAAATGTAAGTTTGAAATTTGTTTATCCCTATACATTGACTAAGCAAGGTAATTTTAATTTGCATTTTTAAAACATTTTTTGGTCATATATCTGAAAATTGTTAAGGTAGTATGAAAGTTGAATGTATGAACTGTAGATTTTTGAAATAAAATAAAATTTGAAAAAATTGACAATTTCAAATTTCGACCTATTGTGGAAAACTAGCATTTGCGACTTATGCCTCATTTGGTTGGCTCTGCCACATTTGGCTTCCAATTGATAGATCAGAAGTTTGAATCATTTATTGTGTCCTTGAGCAAGGCACTACATCTGTAACTTGGCTTCTTCCCACCTAGGAGTAGTTATGGGTACCTGGGATGTCAATGTACTGATTTATATGATGCAGCAAAAGGGATGCCATGCCAATGATTTGGGTAATAGTTTGGAGAGTGCCTTGAAACTTGATTTGTAGGGTATGCTATAAAAGCCTACATTTTATTTTATTATTATTAGCATATTATTGTGATTATAAGTAGTATCAGTGGGAGCAGTTCCATATAATATTATCATCATCCTAGTAATAATGGTCACCATAAATTTATATAGTGCAAATTCAAAACAACAGTTAAAATCAAATGTGTTTACACAACATCAGATGATAAAATTATACTTAGATGTGTCATATTAATTTCTAGTTAATTACAGACATTCCAACCCAGAGTTCCTGTAGAGAGTTTGTTTCCTAGTTGGTTCCCATCGGGGTCTTGGGGCAGCTGGGGGGTCAATAGGACTCGACTACTTGGGTACAGGCGATTTTCCATTATAATAATTTATTTAACATGGTTTACTGGCACTGATTGTAGCCATTTGATGTATGAAAATCACAAAAAAATGAGCATTTAGATCCTACAGTTTATTGTTTGTCACAGAGTGTAATATCCAAGAGGTGTGTGTATCCAGGAGGTGCCTGGTGTGTTCAAGCACCACCATTCAGAGGTAAGAAAAAATAAAATTATCATATAAATATAAAGTTTGGGGCATTGAGTACATCCCCTCACCCCAACCTTCAAAGGAAATGATCATCCACTTCAGAAGAAAAGAACTATGTCAGAGAAAAAGAACCATAAAGCCGGGCACTCACTGCGCCGTGGGATGGTTGTATGACAGTTGCACGACTAAATCGTCGCTCCCTGTGTGTGTGGTTGCCAGATGCAATGGCAGTCTTCTACTCGTCGACCAATGGTTTTTTTAGTAATTCAACAGCGAAATCACTAACAAAAAACGTCGGCCTACGAGTAGAAGACTGTCATCGCATCTGGAAACCACACAAACTGGGAGCAACGGTTTAGTCATGCAACTGTCATACAACCATCCCACGGCGCAGTGAGTGCCCGGCTTTATGGTTCTTTTTCTCTGACATAGTTTTTTTCTTCTAAAGTGGATGATCATTTCCTATGAAGGTTGGGGTGGGGGGGGGGGGGGTAACAATGTAAAATAGGAGCTATATTATTTTTTTTGCTTTGGGAGACTCCCGACAAATAAGGGGGTTGAGACTTACCTCCATTACACTGAAGGCATGAAGCATGACAGGGTTTGCATTCCGTTCCATAAGCTGTGTTTATACAGTAGTAGTTATCTGAGTAACTGTCTAGACATTCATGGTCTATTAGGTATTTGCTGCCTCTACACGTTAAACAATCAGTATCTTTCGGACCACTGCAGCTATCACAATTTGTGCTACAGTGTTTGCATGTTTTTGAATCGTTATCTTCATACAAACTGTAAAATAATAAAGCAATCCTGTTAAAAACATTCATAGGATTCAACATCAACTAGTATGATACTACAAGCAATGAGATACACACTGTCGTGTGAGGAGTCAAATATTTTGAAATAAATAATGTCATCATCACGAATTCCTGAAGATAACATAATGTTGAAATATTGAATCAGTTTTATGATGGCTTGTATCTCATTGCTTAGTGTATGTAGTATACTTTCTTACTTGAAGTTGATTAGTGGAACAAGGCATTCTGTAACATGACTAAGTTTACCAGAGTTAAGTTGTCCGCATTGGGCTTTCCAGGTTGGTTAAACTAGCTCGGTAAGTTTTACTGAGCAGATTTTACTCTGGAAAACTAACCGGTAAATAGGGTTACTTTTACGGAGTCAGATTTTCAAGGTTGTTTGCACGGGACTTTTTCTGGTCAAACTAACCGATAAGTCAGTTAGTTTTACGGAGTCAGATTTTCTAGGTTGTCCGCACGGGACTTTTTCTGATCAAACTAACCGGTAAGTCTGTTAGTTTTAGCAAAGTACGTCCAGTGTGAATGAGCCGTAAGATGGATTACAAGTTTGAATACTTGATGTTTAGCCTGCTAACAGTAATGCATAATCAGAAATGACAATATGGTGAGCATGGGCAGAAAGAGTTGTAGTTTATGTAACAGCCGAGGTGGCAATTTCGGCCCGATTTCACGTATAAGGGGGTGGGATTATACCCAAAGAACTACGGTGGTAGTATTATTATTATTAGATCTAGTATATGCTGCTGTGAGTTTTTTCTTTATATTCCATTGTCAGACCTAATTAGAATATTGCTGCATTGAGCATGTCCCTTCAATTATTGAGTTTAGTTTGGTTTCTATTTTGATTCCATTGCCACATCAGCTTGTTTTATGTATATAATGATTACAAAAACTGTTTGTGTTCAATAACAAAAACGCTGAAAATGGGCGGAGGTATGCTGTCTATGGATTGCTTTCTAGTTAGATTTGCCACACATTTCTTTGTGCCATTTTTTCTCAATTCCCTTTCCTTTCATAGAATATGCTTCTGCATTCTACTGTTTCTGATTGCTACACACACTTTTCTTCTCAATGGCGGCACAAAAAGTATACTTACAACCAGAGGCCTACGGCTAATAAAGCAGTCCCACAATGGTACAAATTTCTCTTACAAACGCTAAGTGGCACACACAAATGTTTCAGTCATAAAAACCACACTACCACAACTATTGTATATCATCAAAAACAAATAATAGAAGCACACACAAATAAACAACAAGGCAACCAAATAAAACTACAGTATGTCAGAATAAGGTCCTATGCAGTACGAGTTGTAAATGTCTTGAATTCATTGCCAATTCATGGTGTTGATGCTACACAACGAGTTAACAAGTATTGGTCTGACCACCAACTAAAGTTTTGCCCGTAGAGTATGTAAAAGAAAGAGTATGTAGTAATGATAATGGAAGGACAAATGAGCCAAGTTCTCAAAGTCCTATGGTTCAAGGTAATTCCAAGATAACCATTCAAGTAAAACTTACCGTGCTCCACAGTTAACGACGCATTCATTGCCACTCAGAAAGAGATTTCTCTTGCATTTAGTACACTGGTTATCATCACCTCCAAAACACATTAGACAACTGGTGCTACACATACGGCATTCGTTTGTACTGCTAACAAACTCGCTTTCATCTTTATCATCAACCAGGAAATGGTAATAGCCTCTATCCACTGGACATGAATCGACACATCTACCAACTATAGTTAAATGAAAAAATAGATCACAATGTCATCATGCCGCATATGCACATCCACTTTCTCAAATAAAAAATCATTGCATGGCCAATCTTGTGAGAGCAGCTTTTGGAGGGTGTTGGAGGTATGTCTTGTGTATAATACTTATATAATATTGAATGTCTTTGAGGGGTATACTGAAAAATATTGCTTGAGCTGTGGCAAAATATTGAACGAGTTGAAGACCGAAGACAATTTCAATATTTTTCCACAGGGAGTACAATATTTTTCTATATACATGAAAATAGGCATTCAATATTACAATTATTATACAATATAGCTTTCTTGTAAGTACAGAATTGTCAGGGCTTAGTCTAATCCAATCTAGCTTAGGGCCTAGGCCTGCCGCGACAGCGACAATGGCCTAGCTACTAGCTAGCCTACGTCTTCAAAATTAAAATCCATGTCCTTCTCTCACGAAAGCATTAACAGCTAATTAGCAATTCTTCAAAATCAACAACAATTAGTCAATTGTGCGAAATGCCAAGTTTTAACAAGTAGGTAAGCCAAGCTATCTCTTGTTGTGTGTTCGCCACTTACAGTAAAAACAATTCTCTCGCTTGGCGGAGTGACGTCATCAGCTAATATCTAACTACGCGCATGTGGATACTATATAATATTCAACCGGTAAAAATGGTAGAATTGAATAATAATTTGTAATATTGAACTGGTTGAAACAGCATAATTTAATAATAAGGAATTATATTGAATTTCTTTACTATAGGCTGGTACTAAGTCTCTACCTTTATTATTAGCATCAAAATTTAAAACTAATTGAATAATTTTTTATAACAACGTACCAAAGAGGTAGGTATCCCTTGGACATGCAAGACAATTCGTAGCATCTGGTCCATTGCATGACTTGCAGGATATATCGCAAATTTCGCAGTCAGATGCTTCGTTGTAATAAAACCCAAGGGGGCACTCATTATGACATGTTTTATCTGCCCCTGGATACATGCCAAAAGCGCAATCCTCACAATCATACTGCGATGGTCCGCTGCATGTTAAACAAGAAGGATGGCAAACTGAAAAATAAATTTTCCTGTACATTAAACCTTCAAAATATTTTATTTACATCATTTTGTATGTATTATATATTTTATTGCATTAAAAACCGTTTGTAATGCAGACCATATTGGAAAAATATTGCCTGCAACTCTCATAATCATACTGCAATGGTTTTCTGCATGTTAAACAAAAAGGATGAAAAAATAAACTTCTGCACAATAAACATTTGAAATACTTTATTTATATCATATTATTGTATTGTATTATATTGGGTGGCCCAAAAAATGTCACTTATTTGAAACTTCACAAGCTCTCAAATTTCAAGAGGCATAAGACTTAAAATTTGGCATTATGTTGCTCAGTTATCTTTAAATGCTGAAAATAGCAAAATTCTGCGTGTGATACCTTAGTTTCAGTGAACAAAAATAAAATGAGATGTCAAAAAAGGATGCGCCACATGGTAGGTGTCACTTATGGTGTGTTGTCAAAATGTCTTCCTTTTTACCCAGGGAACAATTATGTGTTTCAACAAGATACCCACTCTCGCACACTAGTAATGCAACTCAAAACTATCTTGCAGAGGCAACCTAACTTTACCTAGAAAGAAGAGTGGTTACCACATTCACTGGATCTCTGATGGACAACGCTATGTGAAATTCGTTAAAAGAGAAAGGATATTTAAACAGGAGGAACAAAATTATGAAAGCGGAACTGAAAGAAGAAAATAGCCAGTACCTGGGGAATCTCTTTGGATAAGGTTAGGAACTGCATTTCTTCAAGGAAAAAGTGACTTTTCACAGTTATTGAGCAGGATGAAGGACACATCAAACATTTATTGGATTGATTAATTTTAAAGAAACTATTTTATTGCATATGGGAGTAAGAGAGATTTGAATTTAGTGACATTTTTTTATGGGTCACCTGATATATATTACTATTTCTGATATTAAAATAAAAAGGGCAAACTAATGTGAAATGATATTCGTTTTCAATACAATTCAAATTACACAATTTGCAAATCCTATTGTCTCTTACTATGTTATACCATTTCTCTTTTCTATTTCCATTATTTTTATATTTTATACAATTTTAGTGTTTTTAATGTCCACATGCATATTATCAATAAATATACCTGAATATCTTCATATAGATCACAAAAAAGTATGATCTTGCGAAAATTTATGGCTTTACAATTTTATACCTGCCATCCTACCAATTTAGAGAGTAGGCTACAGGTTTTTCGACCTTCCTACCGCCTACCGCTTTTGCATGCTATTTCTACCACTCTTAAAATAAATGTACTGGAAATTAAAATGTACATTACAATGTAAATGTACAAGAACTCCTCAAAATAGGTACTAACTTGGCAATAAATATATTGAAATAAAAGATTCAGCTGAATAGAAAGTAAATTTGGTTTTAATTACCTCATACAGCGATAGCAATAATGCGAAAAGTTACCCTTTTTTTGTTTGTCAACTTAAGAATCAAATTGGCTGGGAGCAGACTGGAACCGGCATTACAAATTTTGGCAGGTATGCAATTTTAACACAAATTTCTTTTCAGCCTACCTTCACATTCAGCTCCACCTCGATACGTCCCCCTTGGACAATCCTGGACACATTCCCCATTCTCAAGAAGATAGAGGTCGGGACACGATAGGCAGTCAAATGATGATGGTCCTATACAGCTTGCGCATGAATCATAACAATTGGTGCATGAATCCCCATCATAATACTGTCCATCACTGCAACTTTTTGCCCTGCAGCCACCAAAATATATCACAAAGCCCTCTCGACATGCTGAAATTATTAAAAAAGAAATTAAAACTTGCAGGCTTTATGATCACATTCCAAACCCATAAATCTCCAGGGTTACCCTGAAGTCTTTGAAAGTTTTGCATTATCTCCCAGGCGCCAGGAAATTAATTATCTTTTGTTTTTTTTTTTAATTTTCATGTCTCGCCAGTCACAGAATGAGAAGTACAACATGTTTCCTAAAAACGTCTCAATATGAGGCTTAAGGTCTGTTTACACTATGTCGATAACGATCCACGATAAATGGACAAAATGAAGTTGTATATAAATAAATTAAACAAAATTGGAGAAGTTTTCTTACTGGAACAATTCAATTACCATTTAATTTATACATTGTAACAAAAGATTTTTTACAAAATGTATGAAAATGATGTCATAAACAACAAAACGTTGAAATAGTTAAACTATAATAATTTTATCGTTTTTATTGATTGTAAAAAATGTGAGAATAAAGTTTGCACTGTACACACAAGGAGGGCTCATCCTGTCATTTTAGTCTAAAAATATTTCAAATTGAAATACTATAGAAAAATCATCTTTACATCCTTTTATCATTGATCATTATTATCATAATATGAACATGACTTTAGGGATTGGTGCAGTTAGGTTGTGGGAAAGAACCTAGTGTGTAGCCCGTTCAAACCCAGGACCATGAGGATTGGAAGGCAAGCATGTTAAGCACTAAGTTACAGGGCCACACAATACACTAGTCAATGTGAGATTGTAAATAAGGGTGCACCAGGCCTTACCTTTGAGGCGAGAGAGAGAGCAATCTCTCACCTAATACTCACCTGAAATCCCCTTGATGTGTGCCATTCACAGCACATCTCAAATTTGTAAATTTGTACACACCAAGATACAAACAGCTCACCTAGAACACACCTGAATGTGTTGAGGATAGCGATTTATAGCACACCTGTAATTGTGCCATTCACAGCACACCTCAAATTGGTAAATTTGTACACACCAAGATACAAACAGCTCACCTAGAACACACCTGAATGTGTTGAGAAGAACGATTAATAGTAAACCTGCAAGTTTATATAAAGCAAGACTTGGTAAACACTTGCAGTGTATTACCAAGTAGTGATTTATAGTGATGCTTAACAGGTTTAAACCCACTTAATATTGACCAGAAAAACATTCTGATTTGCTTTGAATGAAAAATGCCTTTTAAATGCACCACTAAGTACTAATCCTGGTAAATATTAACTCCATGACTGAAACTGGGTTGTTATAGGCCTATTAGTGGAAATAACATATCTATTGCTCGTTAAAACTATATTGTGTATTCTAGTCACCTCTTCCTACCCATTATGGGCCACCAAAATCCTAATCCGCCCCTGATTATAAATGTCAGCCTCCAATGGGGTCGGTTTTGGGAGATTTGGCCCTATACATCACTCACCTGTACAATATCCATCACTGCATTCATCACAAAATGGAGGGCAGAGATAGCCATCCTGCTGCGCCTGGCTTGTCACACAGTGGCCTAATGTACCTTCATATCCACTATAAGACAATATAATAGCATTGTAATAATAATAAAAGCAGCAGTGGTAAAAGCTGCAGCAGTACCACCACCACCACCACCAGCAACACTAACACCAATTATTTCTTGTAACAAACAATTATATAATATTGAATGCCTTTGAAGGGGATACCAAAAAATAATTGTTCGTGCTGTGGCAAAATATTGAACGAGTCGAAGAGTACAATATTTTTCGGTATCTCCCAAAAATAGGTATTCAATATTATAATTATTATTCAATATAGCTTACTTGTACATACCGATTTGTCAGGGCTTAGCCTAGCCCTAGGCATAGAACAGGGCCTAGGCCTGCCGCGTCGGCGAACAAGGCCTATCTAGCCTACGTCTTTAAAATTAAAATCCATGTCCTTCTCTCGCAAAAAAACATTAACAGCAACTCTTGCAGGTTTCTTTATTAATTAGTAATTCTTAATAATCAATAATAGGTTGTTAATTGTGCGAAAGTTTTAACAAGTAGTTAAGCCTAACTACCTCATGTTGTGTGTTCACACCACTTACAGTAAAAACAATTCTCGCTTGATGAAGTGACTTCATCGGCTAATATTGCACTACACACAGTTAAATACTACATAGTATTGAACCGGTCAAAAATGGCAGAATTTAATAATAATAGAACTTATTTACTAGAATTGTTTTGGATTGAGTTCACAGATTCTCAAAATATTACCAAAATTATAAATATAAATGTTAAAGATTAACTATCTATATAGCACAGATTACTAATGTCTCTATATGCTCAAAGCAAGTGAAATGGTAAAGAAGGAGTTAGAAGGAACTAAGTTTTTTTTCAAAGGATGTTTGAGAACAGATATAGAGGGCTATATGTGAATGGATGTATGTAAAGCATTCAATAAATTAGGTGTAGTGACCATCAACGATCTTAACCCACATGACCTTAAATTCATGTTAAGACAGAATAGAAGTGTTCAGTCCAATGTTGAAGACTAAAACTGAAGAAGTTCAGAAATTATGTAGAAAAATTGTGAATGGATATAATACAAATAAAACTTAAAAATAAAACTTAAAATAATGTTGTTTAACAGGTAACCGGTTCAGATTTCAACAGATGCTCCATGATTATTAGTGCAACAACAAAGAGTCTAACTAACTATCCATTAATGTACTTACCTTGGGCACTGTCTAAGACATCGGCCTTTGTGCAGGAATTCACTGCGGTCACATTTGGTACAGTTGAGATAGTCTCCCATACAGTCAGCACACTCCACTGAGCATTGTCTACAGGTAAACTCGCCAATTTTATACTCGTAATATCCCGCAGGACACTGTGTCATGCAGGACCTTCCCTTATGAAGGTAATAACCTGAAGAAATGAATTAATACTATTGATTGCTCATGGGTGAAACAGATAAAACTATTGACTGCCCCATATGAATACAATAACTTGCAGAAATGAATAGTATTGATTGATCATGAGGGAAATAGAGAAACTCTTAAATATCTCACAGGACATTGTTGCATGCAGGGCCTTCCAATTTATAAAGGTAATAACCTGGAGAAATGGGATAACACTATTGACTATTCAGGGGGAATAGAGAAAACTATTGAATGCCCAATATGAATGTAATAACTCGCAGAAATGTAATAATACAATTGCCTGCTCATGAGGGAAATAGAGAAATTCTAAATATCCAATAGGACATTGTGTCATGCAGGATCTTCCCATATGAAGGCCATAACCTGGAGAAATGGAATAATACTATTGACTGTTCATGGGTGAAATAGAGAAAACAATTGACTATCCAATATGAATAATGAAAAATGAATAATGTTGATTTGTCATGAGGGAAATAGAGAAACTTTTAGTATCCAATAGGACATTCTGTCATGCAGGACCTTCCAATATAATACTATTGACTATTCAGGGGAATATTATACAAATATTGACTGGTCAGGAGGGGGATAGTGAGATCTACTGTCCTGAGGTTATGAGAAGACCTTCCCGAGGGCCACAGGTCCGAGGGAAGATAGTAGGCTCTGGCAGGCTCTCATCTGCGAGGGACAGTAGATCTCACTATTCCCCGAATATAGAGCAGTCAATGTTTGTTTTATATACCTCGTATATAGATTTCACTTTAGTCCTAGCCCAGACTAAGTAAATCTAATGAAAGATTTCCTACATTCAGATGACGAGGCTTAGGCCCTAGCCCACTGATGAAAAATCATTGTTGTACAATTGTTTCTTTTTGTTAACAGATATCACATATATTATGTTGTCAATGTTTTTATATTTTTATTAAATTGACTTAATTTATTGATAAATTTGCAACTTCTATAAAAGATTGGGGGCGCAATTTTGACATAGCAACATCGTTAGAATATAACATGACTTGATTGGTTGGATTCCAGAATAGTTTGCGCATACATGGAACTAATGTAGCCGTTAAAATGACTTTAAGGTCATAACCTAAAGAAATAATACTATTGGCTGTTCATGGGTGAAATAGAGAAAACTATTGACTGCCCCATAATGCAATAACTTGCAGAAATAAATATTATTGATTGATCATGAAGGAAATAGAGAAACTCTTAATATCTCACAGGACATTGTTACATGCAGGACCTTCCAATATAAATGTAATAACCTGGAGAAATGGAATAATACTATTGACTATTCAGGGGGAATAGTATACAAATTTTAACTGGTCAGGAGGGATTTGCAACTTCTATGAAAGATTGGGGGCGCAATTTTGAGGTAGCAACATCGTTAGAATGTAACATGACTTGATTGGTTGGATTCCAGAATATTAGACGCATATATGGAACTAATGTAGCCATTAAAATAATACATCTATGGGAAAAACACACATCAAAGTATTCCGTATAGAAAAATTTGGATTTTTCCTTAAAACTGTTCCGCAGTGAAAGGGTGCTATGGAAATTCTAGAAGGCATGGTAATGAAAAAGAAATACTGTACCATCTCTACAAGTGAGACACTCATCGTCTTCAAAGCTGGCACAAGTCAGACAGGTTGGGTAGCATGGTTTACAGATATTATCCTCAAAGTCAGGATAGTACAGGTCTTCACAGTGTTCCAAGCATTCACCAGATGTAGGCATCCAATATCTGGTGTAATCACAGGTAAGGCAGTCATTTGAGTTGGACCCAGTACAACTAAGACAGTTTTCGTGGCAATCTTTACACTCATTATCTGTCAATTGAAAACCCCATGACACATATTTTAAAATGGTTTATATTAATTTTATGTCTTTTATGTAGTTATAATTCAGTTGTTATCACATGTTTTTTGTTCAAATATATAAAAAGGTTGTTTTAATTAACAATAAAAACCAATAGTATTAAATACTTAACCCTTTCACTGCGTGCCCCCGGTACTATTGGGTATAATAAAATGTCGCTAAACGGCCTACCCCCGGTACTACCGGGGTATGATAAATCGTTATTTTAACATACTTAGCTATTGCTAAACCCGTCCTCTTTATTTTCTATACCATCCATGACAAATTACCAATTTAAAAAAATGCATTTCCCTATAATATGCCCTCTCTATAATCTTTATGAAAAATTCATGTTTTTTCACGATTTTACCGAAAACCTTTATTTATGTCTACTTTGTTATAAATTGACGAAAATCGTTCAAACTTTTGATATTTGTATTCATAGTATGTGTCTGCATTATGATCCAGTGTAACAAATGTATCCTATAAATATTTTTTGAAGTAGTTTTTTTACAGATTTAATGAAAAATTAAATAAAAATGTAAACTATGACATCATGTGATGTCATCATTATGCAAATTTTCAATGTTTTCCCCTCCCACAATAGGCCAACATATTGCCCACCCTAAAAAATATTGTTTAGTATTTTTTGGACATTTATTTAAAAATCACCTATTTTCCATACAAAAATGTCCCACACATATGTGGGACTAACACCCCGCAGTGAAAGGGTTAAAATGTCGAGAGGTCAAATTAGAAGCAACCATTACCATGTACACTGTTCGCACATGATGCACGCATGTAGTTACTAATAGGTTTTTTCCATTATGAGAATTGCACGCATGTGTCGTAGTGATGTTGTAGACATCAGCAGCTTGGCCCTTCTCATTTTTACATTTTCGCGCATTATTGGAAATGGCAACAAAAATGGGGTTTAAAATTATGATTAAAACTAGTTCATTTACATAAAAGATGTATTTATAATACATAATTATATTTTTATTTATTTATTTCATGTCACATTCAACAGCAAGTTCACTCACCACTTACAGGATGAGAACTACGCCATGCTTTCTAAGCCAATTTATGAGGCTTGGGGAGTAGCGTTGCTAAGTCGTGGAAACCAACCTAGCGTTCAGCCAGGTTTTAACCCAGGACCTCAGGATTGGAAGGCAAGCATGCTAACCACCAAGCTACAGCACCACTCCATATGGTAAAATAAATAGCCTGCTTACAAAATTTTCTTAAAGTCCAAATACTGCGCAATATCCGAAAGGTGCACTAATCAACTTCAAGTAAAGAAAGTATAATGCATACTCCAAGCAATGAGAAACATGCCATCGTGACAGGATTTAATATTTCAACATAAATTATGTCATCATCAGGAATGAGGAATATGGTCTTTAAATATAAGATTACGAATAGTCAAAATGTTGTTCACAATGCATTCACTTAGTTTTTTTTAGCATTGTTGTAAAGGTCAATAGAGTTGAGAAGAGATGAATTTCTGTTTAAGAATGTCTCATGAAAGACACACAAGATTAAAATACGAACAACTTAATTGTAGAGAATTAAGGCGAGTTAATAATTTTGAGGAATCAACAGCAAAATTTAAATTGAGATAATCAACAAAATATGCGAGAAATTCTTTTTTGGAGAAGTTTTGCTTAATCTAATTTTGAGTATATTTGAAGTCAGTTTTCAAGAAAGTGCCATTTACGCAGATTTTTTTAGATTAGATTCATTTCCACATATTTTGTAAGCGTTTTCTAAATACCATATTTTGATTCGTTTTAAAACTTCAAATTGAGTAGTGAGTTCAGACATTGCAACCTACAGCCATAACTTTAGTTCTGAGGGTGAAACAATTCATTTTTGGTAAGGACTGGAGGTTCAGGCTGCATGAGGCAGATGTGTATACTGTATTTGCATCTTTCAGGTGTGTTGGAGAATAGGACAGTATTCTGATGTCATCCCCTGTCATTGAAGGCGAACCATGGGAAAGTGTGCTAACTATGTCTACTGCACATTGACACAAGGAGACCTTAGGTGAAGAGGTTGTATGTCCAACCCTCTGCCTTATTCAGCCCAGGAAGCTTTAGTCACACTTTTTTTATAACCTCCGCCGAAGGTGAAAACCATGGAATGAGGTTATGTATTCGGTTCTGTTTGTTTGTTTGTGTTCAAGATATCTAGAGAACAAATACTTGGATTGTCAAACTTGCAAGAGTGGTTCATAATAAGACACAAAAGAAGTGATTAATTTTTAGAGTCATGAGGTCAATTGTCACAGGTGTGCAGATCAATTAGACTCCATGGTTCGGTGTCCAACATCGTCACTACTGCTGTATCAGATCAGCTGACGACCAAGCTAACTGCCAAATTTTTTTTTTATTACAAAGATTTCGAAAAGAGGATGGAGTTGCTAAGACAATGCATGTTAATGAGCAAATATTTAATTGAGGCCTGGGGGACGAATAGACAGTTTTTTGGATTTACTATGCAAGCAAGTTGATAAGAAAAACCAATGATATTGTACGCTCATATAACAAATTCATTAATTATTTAAGAAAATTCTTTATATTAACAGTTAAAATAAATAAAATAGATAAAACATGTAAATGTAAAACCTTAATATTGTGTTGCCTGGGGCGGATCGTGGTTTGTGATTATAGGGGGCTTAAATCCCGATATGCTTTTGGCAAGCAAAAAAAAAGAAAAAAACCCACTTGGATTAACAGGATGTTAACCTCTAGGAGTCCCCACATATACAGCTGTGCATTTATATTTTTAGTACATTTAAACCAAAACAAAATTGGGTCAATTATAGGGGGGCTTAAGCCTGTTAAAGCCTGAAATCCACCACTCGTTGCAATGCATCGGGTGCCTAGCTACACCATCACACAGTGCAGCAACAGTTGTTTGGGCGAGCAGCACAGCCCCATAACCACCCCTTACATTCTCAAATAAAAGATACCTTTAAAGTTGTTAAATTTCCTATTGAATTATTACACATTTTTTCTTGATATGATCACTTACTTGATTCATACTGGCCTATGCTACATACTGACTCACAAACACCATATGCATCTTTCCTGAAACTTGGTCTACATTTGTCGCAATCTCTAGCGCCAGGTCCGGTACAGCCTTGGCATGTTGGGAAGCAAGGAACACACTCATTGATGTTTTCATCAGCATACGATTCAATACCACATTCTCCAACTTCTACACATTTATTCTTCACTCTGCCTTCTGCATCTTCTAGAGCTGTGGTATAACAATTTAAAAATTGAACCATTTTTTGACCCATAGAAAAAATTGAAAATATCTGCAGCGTAAGGCTACTCGTTTTATACTCAATCAAAAAATCAGGAACAATCTTATGTGGGAAGACTGGATACTTTAAAATTAATGTCAATTGCAAAATTAAATGATTATTTTACAGTACTAAATGTTTGTTTTTTATTTTTTTCTTTTTATTCAAGTCTTGTTTCTAGTAAATTAATTATTAATAATCGGCATCCATATCTTTTAACATTTAAAAGCTAAGACTGATTCTTCAAAATATTCCTTACCTACTAGATTTGTTAGATTATAGAACACTCTTCATCCGGACATTAGGAATTATTTTGTAATTTCTACTAATTTTGATTTATTTAAAAATAAGTTAAAACATCTGTTTAATGATAGGCCTAATTAGTTATTTAATTGTTATATGTTGTTGTTTTTTTCTGGGAGTAGCACACCTTTAGATGACAGTGCCTTCCACTTTTTCTGCTCCTTGGCATTTTTTTCCAATTTGTATGTTGTAATACCATTTGTCTTATAATTTATATTTTTGCCAAAATGAATAAAATAAAATAAAATAAAACACTTTAACTATAGTTTATAGTATTTTATACAGTTGAACTCATAATGGCCACTCATTCAAAATCCTGTTTGTTCTTCACTATCTAACCAGTGCATTTGGTACAGTACCTCTCGTAAGCGGACACCTCCCATAACGGCCACTTATTCAAAACCCTGTTTGTTCTTCCTATTTAATCAGTGCATTTGGTACCTTTCATAAGCGGACACCTCCCATAATGGCCACTTATTCAAAACCCTGTTTGTTCTTCCTATCTAATCAGTGCATTTGGTACCTTTCGTAAGCGGACACCTCCCATAACGGCCACTTATTCAAAACCCTGTTTGTTCTTCCTATCTAATCAGTGCATTTGGTACCTCTCATCAGCACAAGTGGGTGTGAACACTTCTTGAATTTGGATATTTTGTATGATAACTTACCTCCTATAAGCAGCCAACCTAGTAAATTCCATGATTTTTTTGACAAGAATACACATTTTTGTACAAAATCCTTATACTGTAATGACTGAAAATCATATTACCAACTGATATTTAAACTTAATAAAAAAAATTTAATAAAATTTAGAATTTGGTGTCTAGAAATTTGAGGCCATTTGTGAGGTGTTGTGACAAAATGAGTAGTGTTGTACGCCAGGTCATTTTGAGATATTCACAAAAATAGACAGAAAGCCATAATTTCACAAAAATGTGACTTCTTTTACTTTGTTAAGTTTAGTAATTAAATTTTATGATTACATTCTTCCCATTTATGTTTATTTACAATAAACATGTTTTTGAACTATTCTATGCTCACGCTAGCCATTCGCCGAGTCGCCAATAATGGCTACTAAAATTCTCATTTGGCGCAAATAAAAATGCCCTTTTTCGCCAAATTGGCGAAAACCAAAATCTTCAAAAATGGGTTAGA
>JAOTQE010011568.1:0-11010 GCA_025631205.1 Nesometra sesokonis | reverse complement strand
TGTATAACACCAAATAATGAGTAGTGGTCAAGTCGTGGTTTATATACACCATGCATGACCAAGTGTATGTAAATAATGGAGATTGGTATGCTGCATAGTATTAGGAATATTGAAATGAGAAAAACAAAGGTTTAATATTAGGAATATTGAAATGAGAAAAACAAAGGTTTAATATTAGGAATATTGAAATGAGAAAAACAAAGGTTTAATATTAGGAATATTGAAATGAGAAAAACAAAGGTTTAATTATTATTATATATGTATGTGTATATGTACGTGTATGTATACTACGGTACCTAAAAGTGCCTTGAGCACCATCGGTGGAGATGTGCGCTATATAAATCATGTTTATTATTATTATTATTATTAATGTCAATTTGGATAACACAAATGTGAGATTTTAACAGTAAACTGATAACAATAGGCGTGTGTCCAAGGCCGGTCCACCTAGGGCCCGCGAAAAGTTTTCTATACAGATTCTCTCTGTTACAATTTTAGAGGTCCAAAGTGTTTTTACATCGGGGGATGCTCGAGACCCGAATATGGCAGCCGGGCACAGTATGGTTTGGAATCCAAAGGAGGATCCAGGGGTGTTGAGCTAGTGGCGCAAGCTCTCCATGGCCTTTTTGACAGTCACAATTCTTTTCTGCACCTGGAATCCAGCGGTGACAGTCGACGACAGGCGCGAATTTAGTGGAGGCACAAGCGGTGCGCACCCCTATTATAATCAAAGCGTAGTTGCGCCCCCTCCCTTATATTAGGTGCGCCGGGCCCAAAATTCACCATAAAAACCCAAAATATGCGTAAAATATGCTCTTAAGAATAAAACTGGCAACAACGCCCACCTGGACCTGGAAGTGCGCCCCCACCTTCGGTGGATCCTGGATCCGCCTCTGGACGATCCCCTGTTACAACCGGTAATGTAGAAAATTCCAGCAAATGCAGAAGCGCCAGTTAAAGTAGAAACTATCAACAGCATGTGTAGAAAAATCTTAGCTAAAGTAGAAACGTCAACAGCATATGCAGAAACGCGATAATCGGTCCCAGCTAATGTAGAAAAAATCAACAGCATATGTAGAAACGAAATTGCCTCCCAGCTAATGTAGTTAGGGTTCCCAGCTGATGTAGAAATTGACTAAAAAAAATTAAGAGGCCAGTAAATGATTTTAATGTTTATAATTTTATAGACACACTGTCTTACATATAGAAATCACGTGACCTGTCACATGATATATTTTTCAGATTTTTATATTTTTAGATTTTGCACATCAAAAAAGCTAAGATATTTACATTAGGTTTATTGATTTTATATTTGTGGATCCGGGTTTTCTTAAAAAATTCTGAAAAAGTTTCTCTTCATCTTTTATTCTCTATCTTTTTAAACAATTTTAAATGTCTGCAATACATCAGCCCTCTACAAATGTAGGCAAATCCAAGGCCCTCAACCTTTCTTTATCCTTGGAACGTTGTTCAACTTTTTCCAATCGGTCCTCGTCTTATTGATATAGAGGTATCCGCGCACTACCACCATATTCCATCACAGTCTAACCATGGTTTTATATAATCTTATATAACTTATTACTGATAGTATTTTAATAGTTATTCTTTCATTTCTACTTAAGCAACATAGTGATATAGAAAACAGAATAGCAACTATCCGGAACGTCAGGAAAGAAACACAAAAACGATGGAAAGCTGTGTTACAGCTACTAGGTGAGTAGGCTAACAGTTATACAATCAAGGAGTTCTTAATTAATGATGAATAACTCCGTGATAAATAATTAAATCAAAAGAAACATGCTGTTTGTAAAACTGAGAAGTTGGGGGCAGTGATACACACCGATATTCAGCAAAAATATAGTTAGCCGAAGTGTACAATGCGCGAATGAGCACATGATAGAATTTGATCCTTTGCAGGTTGTAAGTTTGCAGGCGCTGGTGGCAAAATGCGAAAAAAAAATAGATCACCACCACAAGTAACAATTAGGGACTTCGAAAATGCGTCTAAAATAATTGTTCCCTGGATAGAACACCGCACAAATACGTAACTATTATACTGCTGTGCATAAATAAATATATTGTACGTTAATAATGATTATCAAATATTAATACTGTACGGTGCTTAGTAAATATATACTACAGTAATCACATTTTCCTTTTATATTTTTTCACAGGATTCTCAAAAAGTGTCGAAGATCTAGTATCGGTAACAGGGGGTGCCGCGTCAACGATGCGTGACATATTTTCACATGAAACCTATATACTATTTCATGAATTAGAGGATGAAACGGCAATCTTCACCGACGGAAAAAGTCAGCCGGACCGGTACCTTGTAGTAATGGTAGGTATAAACGGAATGATGTAGTTGTTAATTGTACTTAAAGATCAGTATAGTTACCTGAAAATGACCAAAAAACTTATCAACATAAATTTTGAAATTCACTAGCTCATATCAAAGTACGGTAACATAAAAGTTAAGAACTTGAGAATAGAAATTATTGTATATAAATATTGTTTAATAAGATTTTTACAGTGAAGAAGATCAAAATTATCCTTTTTGATGTTTTTTGCTAATTTTTAGCATATAACTTTGGAATACTGAGAGTTCGTATTTTTAAAATTCCATAATTTCTAATGTCATATCTTATAGGCTATATTTTTTAAAAATAAATTAATTTCACCATATATTTTTTTTTCGTTTTTCAAGTGACATTTGAATTCATTATGCCTAAAAATATTGGTGTTTTCCACGCACAAAATTTCTGAAAATTCAGTCGTAGCTCGCCTTTTTTAGGCTCCTTATAGCCTATTGTACTTTTTGCAAATTAATTGTTTTTCACTCATCCATATACAATGCTAAATTTTGGATACATTTATGCGTTTCTAACATTTTCGGGATAACATTGAGTGTTTCTTACAACTGTCGAGATATTTTATGTTGCTTTTAGAAAGGGGCAAATAAAAAAATTGACAGTCCACACCACATCAAAGTACCTAGTTTATTTGTTCTACTTTTTGCCCTTTGAATACCTATGTACTGGCTTTTGTCATATATTTACCTAGTGTTTTTCCACCTCTGAGAGGAGGATATCGAGCATCAACCCTGATAAAGCCATTGCACAACTAACATAAGGACCAGCGTTAAATAAAATCTTCACTTTCAGTACAATTTCAATGCCAATATGCTCCAACCTTTGGAAGGGTCCGGTTACTCAACTGTACTACATACTGTCACATTTATTAGTGAGGTTTCGCATCTTTACGAAATACGAAAACGGATACGTCATACATTCTTGTAACATTTGAACAGAACACATTAAATATCTGTCACAGCTGTTCAGTATTTTACGACGATCATCAACAATTCATAGGTAGAAAATTTGATATATTTTTGAACACATTTAGGAACTTTCAAAAATCGGAGTGTGACGTATCCGTTTTCGAATTTCGTAAATTTGCGAAACCTCACTATTATACTAAATTTCATAAAGGACTCGGCCACAAGTCTTTGTTGAAAAATTGCAAAAATGAAACAAAACAGTACTGTACTTAATGTAAATGATTTGAAAGTATGACACTGTTACAATTGTGTTTTGCCTGATTATGTCTTTAATAGACTAATTATAATTTTGTTATACATGGCCATGTTCTATAGCGAGCAACTTGTTGATTTAAATGTTGTTGGACAAGACTTCTTAATTCTGGATACGTTAAATCTCTCGATGTACCGTAATATTTGAGACTTCTCTGAAAACACACTTTTTACACTGTAATTCTGATATTTTTTTTACAGAATCGCCTAGTAGATCTTGATATTGGTATGGATTTCGTTAAAATGGCAAAAAGAAGTTTTCCGAGAAGGAATTTACCTAAAAAGTGACATTGCAAAAATGACTCAATATGGATATAACAGAAATATAATTTATAAATAATGAACAAAAACATTTAAGTACAACAGTACTCTGTATTTGTCGGGTATTAAAATACTCGCACTTGGATTTTGCACAACAGTTACCGACCATTACGATATTTTTAAACTTTATCACACACCACATTTATCATCTTGGAATGAAACTCACCTCCACAAACACGTTGCAAAACACAGATATGCAATTTTAAATGTTTGTGGTACCGCTAATGAAAGACCATAAGGAATGCCTTTCTTGAATTTATATTGCACGCCACGTTCACTATTTTGTCATTGATCATAGCCTACAATTTATGTTCACCTCTTCAAGACATTCACCTAGCCACAGATTATTTTAATCGTTAAATTCTATCTGGTGATGATTCACTGTGCTTAACATTATTTGTACGAGTCTTTTGAAACGTTAATGCACACCTTTTCTAGTTTCTTGAATGGGAACAAACAATACGATGATGACGACGAAACTAAGGCACATGACACGTGGTGTTGCAAATCTCTCTAGTACGATGGTACTGTAACAAAAACATAAACGACAATAATTCATTCGACTCCTCAAATTCTGCACCATAAAAACAAACACGTCATTAGATTTGAAGTACTACATCGGACATCCAGGACGTCAAATTCCGTCTGGATGGCATATACACAGGTAGTATAATATTAGCATTCACCTCTGAAGATCGTCAACAAGCCACAAACCAGCCTTTTTAAATCTGTCAACTTTAATATCGTGTCCGATCACCCAGTTATTGTGAACAACTACTGCTTTATGTCTGTCAGTGGGAATTGTGTCATTAAAATAGAGTTGTCCATTTGGAAATTCTTCAGAATTTAGGACCTTCCTTTTCAGGGTACCTAAGAATGGATGAGAGCTTAACAGACTGTTCATTATTGTCTGATCATTCTTCTTACTGTCCAATCTCTCGTTTAATGTAAGTTCTATCCATTTCTTGACAAAGGCTTTGACTTGTACAGACGACCGAAAGTAAACCATTCCAGCACAATATCTTACAGGTACGTGTGGTCTGAAGTATACGTCTCTTTGTAAAATAACGTCATAATCACCGTTAAAATATGGAAACGGGTCCTTTAACCAAAATGTATCGACATCGCAAAAGAAGACATTGTTACCTTTATGAAGCTCGTCATAGATATATTTTGGGCGCCTGTACACAAGCTTTCTATATTCAGGAGTATCATATATAAGTTTTGAGGTGTTTGTAGACTGAACCAAACCACCCTTGCGAATACAGGTACTGGAATCGTTATATGGTCTCAGTTTTTCAAAGGCTTCCTCGTCTTCCGCTACCAATATTATATTAGGATTTATTCCAAGTTTCTTTATCGATTCCAGCCAATTTATTGCTATATCTAAAAATCCGGAGTTGATTGAAGTTAGAACAACTGTGTTCTCCGTCAAATATTTTGCCCTACTCTGCTCTAGTGGTAATTGGATTCGTGGTGGTATTTGGTTAAAATGTTCGTGTTTAGAATGCAGATTCGAATTAATATTTCCTGAAATTATACAACATGAAAACGAAAACATTTATTGAAATAGTAACCTTAATCTAAAGAAATATAAATGCGAAAGTATATGCAAGAAAAAAGATGCATGCAAATGTGTTTCTTTTCAATATGTCAATATCATCATGTAGTAATATATGTACTCATTGTGAATTATGATATTAGTGATGGCGTACATGTATCTAGTTTCTTGGATACTATGCAAAATACTTAAATGTACTAAACTATAATAAGTTGATATTGATCTGGTACAATCATAGATTTATTATTACGGCTAGATGGTGATCTTAACACTGTAAAAATGGCAGTCCATGTCTTCCACGATTTTAAGTGGGCATGTGCATTACCAAGGTCAAGGCGGGTCAAAGCATACCAATTCAAACGTTACAGTATGAAACGAGCATAATAGGGTTTCCTCTAATTTATTCACTAGATGAGTGTGCACGCTTTATATTATTTTAATTATCTAGTTTCAATGACAGTTTTATTTGTCATAATAAGTAATCCTAAAAAAATTGCTTTAAAAAAGTTACTAGTGTAGGCTTATGAACTGACTGTGTATAATTGATTTCAGTTAGGCCCCCTATTTAAAAAAATTGTAATACGTCAGCCTCAGCAAAATTTAACATATTTTATTTTCTCCATGATTTAACTGACTTAAAACCAATAGAGGGCGCCACAGTACGTGGCATACTGTATTTATTTGGTGCAATAAATTTTTCCCTTTTAATATGTATTTTAAAATGTTCTTTAAAAACTCTGTAATACTTACGATTCAAATATATTCCCCATGATATACAAACAAATAGTAATAAAACAATGAAAGTTCCAACAACTGCGCCGACACGCAACTGAAACCTGCAATAAAAATTAATTAAAAAGGTGCTTAAAATTATGTTATCATTACTTTTATTATTTTTATTCTATGAAAGCTCAAACGTGCCAGCAACCTATCTAAAAATAAGGGTAGCACTTTTAAGCTTCCATATCGTCAGTAACGCCATAAAGAAACAGGCTGCTACGCAAGCATAGAGAATGAATCGTAAAGAGACATAAAACGGGGGCGTCTAGGTAGTGATTAACAGGATGCGTCTCTACTTGCGCTTTTCTATACGCGCGCGTAGCAGTTTCTGTCTCTTCCTGTTGTAACTGACAGTGTTACTAAACAAATATGAATTAATTTACTCGTATTATTTACTATACAACATACTGAATTTCAAAGCCATTGGTTATTGTTATTGTAAATTAAGACAATTATTTGTGTTTCAATAATGATAATTATCATTTTATTTTTACTATTTTAATCGTAATAAACATACCTGAATGGCACCATTTGAATGTTGTGATTCTATGCCTATAATAAAAAAAGAATACTCTAAAATTATTTACAAAGAAAAGACAGATTTGAAATTTTAAATGATCATTCAAATACCTATGGAGGTATGTTGTTTCCTTTGGGCACCGCTACCACCATAGCCAGTATATTCTAAAGACTAAAGCCGGACACTCTCTTCGTTGTGCGACCGTCGTAAGACCGTTGCACGACACAGTGAGAGTGCCCGGCTTAAGTGGCGCAACAACATAGGCCTATTCTTCATTTGGCCGACTGGATGCTATACTATTGGTGGTGTATATCTCACATTTCACGGCTTTCTCAGCAGAAATGGCCTGTCAAATTTCTAGACACCACATTTTGTATTTTATCATGGAGAAAAAAAAAGTTAATAAATATTTTTTTATCATTTTAAAGATTGGTTCAATAATATGATTCTCAGCCATTGCAGTATAAGGACTATTTTGTACAGAAATTTGTGTTCGCTGTACATAAGAATCACTAAATTGTTTGGGATGTCCGCTTATGGGAGTTAAATTTACATATACAAAATCCATAATTTAAAACAAAAAGTTTCCGCGTCCGCTTCCGGGAGGTGTTCGCTTACCAGAGGTACAAAATACACTAATTAGATAGGAAGAACAAACGGGTCTTTGTATTAGTGTCCGTTATGGGCGGTGTCCGCTTACGGGAGGTGTCCGCACAGGGAAGTTCAACTGTATAAATCGGAGATAATTTTGCTACCCGTTCGAAGAAACCTTACATAAGCAGAACTCGAAAATGCCTACAGACACGATTTATCGCCATACTGCAATATCATAATTCTCTACTTTTACGTCACAGCAATAGGTGGCGCGCTTTGTTGCTAGCAGTAACAAAAAAAGTCAACCGGTCGTCGCTAACTAGTCTTGGTTCAAGACGGTGATTCGGTTTAATTCGTGAAAGAGGATTAAAAGGCACTCATTGCGTTCCATAGCAGGTAGATCGTCATACCTTTCCCTGATGTTTAAACAGTCTGTATATTAACGGCAAACCTCACACCACTAAAACTTTATCATCAGTTGGTGGCGCGCTTCATTAAAAACTTACATTAAATATAATATACAGACTTGGAGCAAGTCTAGTCGCTAACCTTTGCAAGAAGCGTTGCTCATTTTTATCTGTAACTTATGGTTCCGCATCTTGATATTTTAGATTTAAAGTTACATTAGTTAAATACTTCAACTTTATTGACACAAGATCAAAACATCATGATATAGTCAAAAGTAATCACAATAATATAACTATATACAAATAAAACAAGCAAACATTTCGACTACATCAAGAAAGAAATACATAATCACGTAATCTTAAAATAACATAATAAATAACACAAACAGACAACAACAAGAACTTTCCGAACCAAACAAAGTCACAGGCCGACTGCAACTCTGTCAGCAAACGCCTGGTTGATGAAGCGCATAAATATAAATATATAAATATGATGACTATTATCTTGTAAGATTCCATACAATTAGTACATTTCGATGGTGAGGTTTTGAAATGTTTCATTGACAAATTCTTATTCTATAACATAATATGATTACAAAACCATCTAGGCATACAACTACTGTAAATTTTGGAAAAAAAAGTGGTGGTACCTACAGTAGAATACCCCTACAGTATTGTTGTCTATAGTTGTGAATAGGCTGTATTGTTCTCTTTAGGCGGCTTTTTATTTTCACCAGTTGTTGAAAATTCTGTATGAGTTAATTTCAATGAATGCATTTAGGAATTCATAATCATCTGGTAGTATTTTAATAATTAAACCTACTTCAAGATATCAATTATTTACTAACTTCAATTTAATGTTTGACTTCGTACTAGGACGGCGCTGTCAACAATAGAAGCTAAAGTTCACAAAGAACAAGGTTAACTATTTCTTCCATGGTTAGCTATAGAATGCATTCTTAGCTTTATTGAGTCTACACAATCAACAATCATGATCTTAGAAAATAAAAGAAACTTCTGCCTACCATCACTTCAAAACTTTAAAAAAGATGTGACGTCGGTTTTAATAATTTTCATTTAAACATGCAAAGAAAACGCGTTAACATTTGCACGTAGTCTTATACTCATGCATTCATACGATCGTCTTCCATGACATGGTAACAATATAGAAACATCGTAAGAAGCTAAAGTATAATGGGCATGTAATTAGCTATAGTAGACGCTACGGGTATTAGTGACAGGTACATTAACGTATAATTAATATTCAGAGTTAATTGCATGTAACAGAACGTGTTACAGTATAGAGATATACCATAGCACGAATAGCTTAGAACAAAAAATAGCTTCCTATGCCAAACATAATTACCTTTACCGTTTATCTACCGTTGTCCATACCGCTCAGAAATTCAGGTTTGGATGGGCACCGAAGGGCTACGAACAGACAATGTATGGGTTGCTTGAATGGTTAACTATAAAGCGCCAAACACCTTGTAGCTTAGAAGAAACAAACAATAGGCCTAGCACACTCACCTTTTCACTTCACATGTCTTATTACTGAGGGCGTGCTTTAGAAATCATATCACATCCTTATCATCGTTACCCTAAGTTTGTTGCTGAACTTGTAGGTTTCTAGATGCTCGGAAAATAGATTTTTCATTTATGTCGTACGTTTTTTAGAAGGCTCAGACCTATGAATTCAGGAGAGTGCAGGAAAGGCGTAAATAATAAGGTAAACCTCAGCACCTACAGGCCCGTAGCCACCAGTTCGGTTAGTCAGGTTTCAACCTGACCACTTTTTCGCCAATTTACCACACCTCACATTGAATTACTTACCTAATTGATCTTCTCCCGGCCACAATTTGCTCACTCGCAACCTGACCACTTTAAATGTCGTGACCAGTGGCGGCGCCAGCAGGTCAAAGTCCCCGACGGGGCACGAGACCCCCGACGAGTTGGGCAAGTACAATTTTGATGCAAAACGTCAATTGCCATATTTTGCGTGCTTTTTTAGCGGAGTTTTAGTGTTGGTGCCTCGTCTGCCACTTGTCGTTAAACTACCAAGCCCCGACGAAACCTTAAATTTCTCCCCGACGGAGGTGGAGGAAAAGGTTTCCCGACGGGGGGGGGCGCTGTAGCTCCCCTACCTCCCCCTCCGCGTAGTAGCGCCGCCACTGGTCGTTACTACGGTTCTGCACCACAATGGCTGAGGTAAAGAAAGATTACAAATTTGAACTTTTAAAATGCTTGGAAATGGACTTCTTTACATTAAAAACGATTTTAAGTGTCAACATTTAACGATACCACAATAATATCACTGAAAAATAATGGTGCGCCGCGGCGCCCCTGCTAATACTTGTATTTCAATTGGGTCCTTCTGGCGGTCACTGCAGTACCATGGCAGACATCCTTTTTCTTTCTAACTGCCTTTAACATGTACATGAGCCATGTTGGAAGCAAAACCAACGGCTTAATGTCTCAACCGAGAAGTGACGCTCTGTACGCTTGTATTTCGACTGTGATGTACTGGAATCAGGGACCTTGGGTCTAGGTACAACCGGATTGAGAATTACACACTACATAATATTATAAACAAACACACAGGCACAGATAAATACAATGTATAATAGTCTCCTAGATAATTTTTATGTAATCATTGATTACGGAAAATTACCAGTCCAATTGTACACAGCCAGGTCACCTGACGAGGGAACTTTGAACATCGATTTCGGATTCAGCATCACGAATCACGATGGGGGTAAGGTAACCACTCAATACCTCTTGAAATAAACACGAAAAACAACAGTGAATGGTTTCTGAAGTGTTTGGCAGACCTAACCAGGTATGTATCTTTACTCGGCTAATTATTGTCTTCTATAATGGAGAAACACAGACTTTTATGCACTGAGTAACTGTGTTCAAATTATAAATTGCACTGATTTTCAACCTTTGATCGGTAGATATCAATTATTTTTCTATGTGGCTATGTAAATGTTATTTGTTAAGTTTAAAGTTATCAGAATCATGGAAATATAACGTGTGTGTGCAGTGGTGGGTATTCCTGCTGTTTGGTGTAATAGACCTAGGCCTATATCATAATCCAGTAATAAGGGAACTGACCACACTTCCACAAAAATTCGAAAATGTTGTTGGCTTCTAAACCCCAGGCGCGGATCCAGACCTTCGCACCGTTCGCCATTGCGAAGGTCAGACGACCTCAGACTCTGGTACCTCACCA
>JAOTQE010011557.1:0-11011 GCA_025631205.1 Nesometra sesokonis | reverse complement strand
ATAGTATAATTTGTCTATAAAAAAGATGAATTAAAAAGTTGGTTTACAAGAAATGTTTGTCGGTGTATATTGATCATTATTTATCAATTAGCAATATACCTTGGAGACATCACATAAAAAACGAAAAATTCCACCAGTGTCATTTGTATGTGTTATATTTGTTTATCTGTGCTTCATTTTTTTAAATTCAAATCTTTCGTACTTAACACAAATGGAAAGACAATCAGATTATGCTTAATTTCACTACAGTACTGAAATATGTAAAGGGAAGGTTAAAAACCACAAAATAAACAGTAAAGACATCAAAGAGAATTCTATCATTTTTTCTATCACATTTCTATCTGTTTGATAGTTTTCAATTATTTTTTACAAATTCTTGAAAATTATGAAATCGATGAATATTCTCGCCATGTCTTTATTTGGAGTTAATTTGTTTTTATTTTGTCGAAAATTGTTGATGCTCTGGTATTAAAAATCCAGTGAACTCGTGTATAAATTATTTGAATTTTTATGTTTTTTAAAGTGTATATTTTGTTTTACAGTATTTTGTTTCGTGAACTTTTCCTTTGAACACACAGCTAAATGGAGGGCAGAATAAAAATAAAATTTTATTTTTTAAATGGGATGTTGTATCTACAAATGGATAATATTAATACAAGATTTTTTAAAGAATAAATAAATAAATATACAGTATAACAGGCCAAAAATAATTTTTCAATTTTTATTTTAGGTCCTAATTTTTGCCGTCAGGAGGTTCACGAAACAAGATATAAAAAATTGTTGTAATCGTAATCATTAGTGTCTTAAATTCATACCACTTTCCTTTTGGTTGTACTAACCACCACTGGCAATCGACCACCAGAGCCCAATACAAAGTCTCGCCACCCGAGAGTTGCCTACATGAAATTGATTAAAAATAATAAACTATTATCTTCAGTGTTTAAATTCATTGAGAAATTGTAAATTCTATTTTAATATTTTTTGCTCGGCTCTCCAGTTGTTGTCTTATAATTGCTTGAAGGTTTGCATGGTGAGATATCAATAAACAACATTTGCGGTACACCACGTATGTAGTTGTAAGCTTTGTTTCAATTTATGTGCTTTGATAGTCCTCAGGAGTGAGAGTAAGGACGATTGAAGCACATCAATCAAAACGTTGAGTAGCTTACAACTACATAGTGGTGTACCGCAAAGTTTGTCAATCACAGTGGCAAAACGTTGAGTAGCTTACAACTACGCACGTGGTGTACCGCAAATGTTATGTCAATCACAGTGATTACAAGGATACGTGCATCCAAGAGATGCGCAACCTAACAAATCGCTTTAAGTTAAACAATTTGAGCATTGAAATGTATTTTTTACTATTTAGTGGCATATCCAGTGGGTGCCTAGAGTGCTCAAGTACCCTGTTTCAGAGGTAAAAAACAAAATTAGTACTGTATGCAATTATGAAGGTGGCATCCCACTACAAATGAAATGAGTACCCCACTTCAGAATAAAAGAATTACAATTGTGTAGAATGTCAGAGGAAAATAACTATATGGAGTTATTTATTCATAAAAAAGGTCAAATAGGATTTTTTTAAATTTAAACTTAACTGATTGGGGTTTTGTCAACCCCCTTCCCAATAACTGAATACCCTACTGTTATTCTTAACAATTTTACTTTAATAACTCTCTGGTGGTAAGATGGTGTTTATCTGGCTCTTGTGGTCTCCGGTTGGTACCGGTGGTGTCGAGTATTGCAATAGTGTACTAAGATCACATTATAATATCTTAGAAGTCTATTTTTATTAGGTATGAAGATATTACTGAATAAGCCCTATTGAGTTTTTGAAAAAGATAGTCATACAATATTACAACAAATACTAAAAATAAAATTTGAGGTCTCGCCACTAAATCAGTAACATTGTAGCCAAGATAAAATTGAGATAATCACCAAATTATCTGAAGTCAATTTATGAGAAATTTATTATAACCGAGCACTATGGTACTATATCTCATAAAATACATTTTAGGTCAGTTTTCGTGCAGGAAAGTGTCCATGCAAATTTTATAAGATTTAGTCTTATTTTTTTAAAATTTATGGCAATTTTCTTATATCTGTGTTTCAACTTCAAATGCTCATATCTTTGGATCTACTTATTCAGTGAATGTCATTTAAATTACAGATTACAACTTACTATGCTCAATGGTAACAAACTTGAGTTTCCTACCATGAGACTGATTTGTGGTGAAACCTTACAAATAATATATTACCATACCATAAATTTAATTACTAGTAAAGTATCATTATAACTATGGTATAATAACACGAGTAAACAAATGCAAGCCCAGACGGGATATTGATTATTGATCCAAGTATGGTATGCTTTGTTTATTTTCAAGAGAAATACAAAAATTTCTTGACAATTAAATTATCTGTGAGGTCTCATCAAATAATGAGTTGCATCGTAGGTGAGGTCAAATTGAGATAATCACAAAAATAGGTCTAAAGTCAAATTTTTGAGAATTTCCTTTTTAATCAGTTGTACTATGATATTCATGTTACAATACAGTTTAGGTCATTTTTCATGCAGGAAAGTGTCCTTCATGCAGGTTTTCTGAAAGGTATAGTCTTATTTTGTAAGCTTCAAATGCTCATATCTTTGGATCTACTTATCCAATGAATGTCATTTAAAGTGTAGATTACAGCTTATGTTATATGCTCTATTAGAAAAGTACCAATAACTCAATTTTGATTTGTTTTTCTACAATAAGACTCATTTTGTGGCGAGACCTTGCAAATTTACAATTTTGAATCTTATTGCATTCAGCCAAAATGAATGTTTGTATATGTTGCCTAAATTTTTGTTTTAAACAATTTGTATTTGATACTAGATTTATAAAATGGTTAAATGTGATGAATTTCGTAAACTTTAATTTGCAGTAACAATTTTGTTATGTTTTTAATTTGTAAGTGTAACAAGATCAACTACGGTGGCTCAGAAGTGCCCTGTTGATATCGTCTGATATTGAATGTTATGCATCTCTAAGTGTTATCAGGTTGTCTGATTATAAAGTATTGAAACGTTTTCAGTAAATCAACTCTAAGAGCAAAATAAAATAACAAAGATCACTGATTATTTTTGTCTGTGTGCTATTATTAGACCCAGCAAGTTAGTGTACCTTAAAATTTCTGATAGAGGGACGCATTTAATGGGCACATCGTCAAAACGTATTTGCGCCCCCTTTATAACAGGGGCACCGGGTCCAAAATTCACCCCAAAAACCCTAAATGGACATACATAAGGTGTAAAATAGGGTACCATAGCACCAAGATGGGAAAATCTTTTTTTTTTGCTCGTCAGAATAAGACTGGCAACCACGCCCACCTGGACCTGGAAAAGGGCGACCCCCTTTTTTTTGGTGTATCCTGGATCCGCCCCTGAATATTAACCCATCTAAAATCTGATCTACAGTAATAACACCATCTTCTATTAGTAACCAATAAGGTTTACTATAAACAAGATATTAAAATTATTTGTACAATACAATGCGATGGTGATGCAGTAACAAGCAAGAGGTGAACGTCTCTAGTTAAATAGTCTATGAAATAGTGAGGTAAAAGCTGGGTGTCTTGAACAAACTTAGTAATAGTATCCGGTATCCTAACTGTACCCACCCTAAAAACAAATAGTAACATAGAAATACTATTAGAAACTTTACGGTAACCCATCCAGTTAGACCCAGCAAGTTGGTGTAACCCTTCTAGCTTGACCCGACGTGTTCAGGTAAATGACGCTCTTTTACGTTTTAAATGCTTTAAAGAGCGTCTTAATTTAACGCAATTAAAGCATGAGTGTGTTATCATTTAAATGGTAAGATAATACAAAACAACATTAGTCCCATCATGGTTGATACTGAGAGATGAGAAAACTTTAGAATAAAATTGACACGTAGGCGCACGGAGCTGCAATGCGTCACAATTTAACACAATTGGGGCATGATTTGGTAGTAAACAGTACTGTATTTATATTAAAAAAAAACAAAACGCTATCTATAGCTTCATCATGATTGACTGAAGCGAGAAAGTATATAGGAGGTATCCATAGATGATCAGAAATAGCACTCTTCAGTTTTATTTCGCGTGCAGTGGTGGCACCAGCAAGGAGGGGGGGGGGAGGCTGCCCCCCCCCCTTGTTGGGGAAAATGGCCAATTTCGTCGGGGAAAAGCACAATAAAAATTTTCTATAATCGCCCCTAAAATTAGAAAATACAGTGACCATATAAAAATACGTATTTTTCTTTGCTCATCAGATCCAAACCTGCAACCACGCAAACCCGGACCTCCCGAGCTGGCCCTCCCGTCGAGCAAATCCTGGCGCCACCACTGTTCGCGTGATTGAGTTGATACAGATTGAATGATTGGGCCTTTTTCGACATGAGGTTGGGGGTCGCTAGACAAGGGAATCCGCGTGAATGGGGGTTGCTAGAAAATTCATCTGGATCATTGAAAAACCTCAACTGAGGGGTTACCTGATTGGTCAACCCAAAATGCTCCCTATAATGAGTGTGGAATTTTGGTTTCAAACATTTCTGTAATTTGCTCATTGGTGATGTCATCTTAGACTCAAAAAATGGCCAAACCGTGCACTTTGTGACAGAAGCATGAAATTTTCAGCGTTTGATATTTGGGGTGTGTAAATAAAGTAGAGTGTTGATGTTTTCATTAGACCACATAGGAATATGTGTAATGTGAACAGTTTGACACCAACATCAACACACTATGACCAGTAGTTCCTGAGATATAGACATTTGACCTCAAATGACCTTTGGTGACCTCTAACCTTCTTCCTGGGCCTTTAAAAAATGACTATCTTTTTTTCTTCATTTAGACACCCCAAATATCAAACACTGAAAATGTCATGCTTCTGTCACAAAGTGCATGGTTTGACCCATAAGCTGCTCCACTAAGACTAGTAAAGGTTTGGCCTTGCAAATTGGTCAGTATATCATACAAAATATAACATTTTAAGGTATATATGGCTTGAAATGGTTTGCACCAAGGATCACGCCAATTCCTGTAAACCGATTGATTGCTCTACGTTGGACCGTCGACTCTTTTGAGCTGTTTTATAAAAGTTTTAGAGCTACAGTAGAGCAATATTCAATAATTAAGAGCTAAACTGGAACATCACTTGAGAGTGTGAATTAGTAGTTCACGAAACGTCGGTAAGCTTCTTCGTTTTTATTGGTTTAACCAAACGAACAATTCTGAAAAAATATGTCCCTTCGAAACCAGATGAACTAATTTCAACATAAACTTGAAATACCATTTCACATGAAAATTGCAATGAAAACTAACGCGTTTGAAATCTAACATACGATTTGCTCAATATATATAACGAGCTTCGTTTGCTTATAATGATTTTGATGTAACTGTAACCAATCATTGATCGAGTACTAAACGTCTATAAGAAAATTGATATTAAAAAGCGTTCAGCAACACAACACTTAAAGCATAGTCTAGATTGGAGGATAACTCAGTGAATGTACACCACCTATTGTTAACGTTCATAAAAATAATTTAAACTCCATGCGTAAGTGTGTAATAGAAATTTCCTCATTTGCCTTAATTTCACAACATAACCAATCTCTGTGTCCTGCTAAAAAAATAATCAAATCATGCATCGATCGACTAGATATTAGAAAAAGGTAATATTTATACTATTGCGTCACTAAGTAAAAACCAATTATTTATTCTTTAGATGCATACGTTTCAGCTTTTGTCGTTTTACCTTGGGTTTTTATCGAAACCGTAGTTTACTACATGCTGGTAGAGAATCAAAGTTTTAGAGGGGTCCGGGGGCATGCTCCCCCGGAGAATTTTGGTATTTATATGTCCTGAAATGGCCTCAGGGATGTGTAAAGGGATCAAATCTTGCTGAATATTTTTGTTTTATAGACAATGTTAATAAAATTGATATATTTTATACTTTCCAAAGGGGGTGGGGTGCCCCTTCCCCCACCCCCATTAAATTTCCCCTGAAAAAACCCCAAATTTGTAAACAACCAATGAGTACGTTTAGAGCATCTGTCGTGTATACGCCAGACACCACAAAGAGATATTAACGCATTAAAAAATCGCACGTGTAGAGCCACAATATTGTTGGACGCTCAGGTTAATCACTGCACCGCGTTTTTCGTCTGAGCGCGTTTCTTTATGCGCATATAACAGTAGTGTGTTTGTAGTGGAGGCAATATTTGAAAAATATTGCGTGCGATGATTATTTAGTGAAAGAAATTGCAAGTAGTCTCGCTGAAGGCAATTTCTGAATTCATTAAGGATCGTCTAAGGTAATATTTGTTTTAATGTCTAAAAACGAACACAGTTATTGCTTTATAATTCAATGTACGCTGGGCTTTCAACAGTGCGGTCAACATGAGTTAAATATCGACCACAATGTAGTAGATAACGAAATTGGGGGAGGGGTGGTACTCAGCCCCGATCGGAATTCGATAAGCAATTTGGGGGTTAGGGGTGCTCATTTCGTCTGAAGGGTGGGGGTATTGAGGTGCTCCACGGTCCAAACTTCATATTTATATCCTAATCATATTTTTATACCTTCCAAGGGGTGCTCGGTCACCCTAGGCGCCCCTTACCCTGGATACGCCACTATAGCAAAGATTTCGCACTTCCTCTGGACATTTCATGTAAACACACACAAACTTGTTTCGAATTTCCTGGTACAAACCCTACCGATCACTGTACATAAAATGATAGTTTAATCATCATAATCTAGTACTTGGCTGATGAAGAATAATGCGAGAGATTTTGCAATATTGAGAATACAAATTCATTGCCAAAGGTAATAGTAATTTATCAGACCGTTTCTCTATATTTTAAAATTAGATTTATTTTAATTATTGTTTGTCATCGAGTGAATATGAAACAAATAAATTGTAGTATCGGTACCACTTACGAGTCAGGACATGATATCATAATCTGTGTAATCGACAGTTGGATACATAAACGATAAGAGATTATAAGGTCTCTTGGTAACAGATTACCAACAATGGTCCATACGCTGATTAATAAGATCATTTGTTGAGAAGCGAGAAAACTAAAATCAAAGAAATCTCTAAGGTCACAATAATGAAGCAGTGAATGGACAGCGCGACTTTTATGCGTTCTGTACAGCAATAATAACCATCATCAATAATTAGTTGAGCTGAAATTAAATTTTCTGCTACCTGCATACGTAATTTACCGTTTTGTTCGTAGGTCGATGGAGGTACATAGTCTGGTACCGATCAGAGATACATAGTTTGTTCTCAGACCGATTGGAGTTGCATCGTTTGGGCGGTCGGGACCAATCGGAGTATATATTTTGTAACTAGACCAATCGGAAGTTTATCGTTTGTTTGAGACCGCTCCCATATTCGGTCCTACGCCTAGACCGACATTGGACGTATCGTTTCTTACAGTTGTAGTTATTATGTTCATTATTACGGAACGAAATAAACTTATCTTTTATCAAGCAAAGAATTCGGTCCTACGGCTAAACTGACATTCGACATATTATCGTTTCTTCAGTTGTAGTTATTATGTTTATTATTACGGAACAAAATAAACTTATCAAGGCAAGAATTACAAGTTGACATTAATATGAGAAAACAATGAGAAGTGAATCAACCGTTTGAAGAATTTTGAACCCAAATATATCATTACATTTGGAGTAATAGAATTGTGATGACCACCTTTTTCGAGATTGTTTTCCTCTAACATTAAAATGTTATTTCACTTAGGCTAGATCTTTGAAGACTCGGAACCAGTTGACAAGTGAAGTTTAATTGTGCTACAATCTTTTGGATAATGTTGTATACAGTATTTTAAAACATTTGAGGTAGTGCTGTACGAAAAATGTTCATTGATTGAAAAAGGTTTGACTAACTTTTTGAATTGTAATATAATTATTATGAACATTACGAATATTGGATATTCAGGTTTTGGAACATTTTCGAACTGGTTGTGTAAAAAATTAACCGAATAGACTACGGTACAATTTCAAAGTGGTTGATTACCACAGGCTTTCGGAAAAGAAGAAACATAGCAGGTTAATGTACACGTTCGAGCTAGCAATAGTCATAGTTAATAAAATACCTTCGTTTCAACTGAATTCGACTAGCCTAGATCCAGAGATGGAAACAACACCTTTTCCTACAACATTCAACATTTCATCAATTGATGAATTCCAGCCAGTATTTTTAAATCCTATAATACTCTTTCTTCTTTGTGCTATTGATTTTCTGACAATATTTGGAAATTCGTTGATTATCCTAGTAATCATCAAATACCATCATCTTCGCTCAACAACAAATTTTCTGATTGCTTCGTTGGCATTTGCAGATTTTTTGATAGGTGTTGCCATACTGCCGACTGGTATCTCTGTGGAGTATTCATCGGGATATTGGTTCTTCAGCAGTGTCTGGTGTGACGTTTGGCGTGCAATGGACGTCTTCTGTTGTTCTGCGTCTATATTAAACTTATGCGTTATATCATTCGATCGATATTGGGCGATAACCAAACCGATAAGTTACCGTTCTAAAATGACAAAACGCGTCGCCGCTGTCCTCATTGCAATCGTCTGGCTCTGTGCGTCTTTGTTGTCTTTCCCTTGGTTACTATGGTGGGATAAAGTAAATCCTCCCTTTATTGGAAATCACTGTACGTTTATAACTAATTTGCTTTATATATTTCTATCATCAATTATAGCATTTTACATTCCTTGTGCAATAATGGTTTTCAAATATTTAAGAATTTATTTTATAGCCAGAAAACAAGTGCGTGGGATTTTAACTGGTACAAAACGCGTAACGGCTTCAAAAGTAACCAATGATTGTAGAAAAACTGTGCGTTTGAGAATACACCGTGGTGGCGGATCAATGACGGAGAACGGCCTGACAGCCAGTATGAAAACGGAACACAAAGCCGCCAGGGTACTCGGGGTTGTAATGGGTATTTTCATCGTCTGCTGGTTACCGTTTTTTGTTGTAATTACCCTGTCCGGTATCTGTAAAAAATGTATTGTCTACCCGCAAATTGTTTTCCCAGTTACATACTGGTTAAGCTGGGTAAACAGCACTCTAAATCCGTTAATTTATGCGTTTGTAAGTAAACAATTTCGTAAAGCATTCCGTAATATTCTGTGTGGTACCTATTGTGATTATGTTAATACGGATTCCAAAGCATCGCCTGTTATTTCCACGTTATCGAGGTCGACTTCTAGAGGAGTTATCAATGTTACGTTTACAAATGATAACGAAGATATTAAATCAACGACGGAGAATCAAGATCGGTCACCAATATCAAGACTTTAATTTACTAGGACGGATAGAAACCCGTTCAAACTAGTTGGTGTAAATTTTAGGCAGATAAGTTGTGACCTCACAACATTCCACAATATTTGGACAATGAAATATTGCCGAACACACTTTCAAAGTAGGCATTAAATCAAAAAGTATGTCTACTACTGATATTACACAATGCTAAGGAATAAGAAAATTACAGATTTCAAAAGGGTTGTGCTTGAAAACCGTATTAGAGTTTATATTAAAATATACCTGTTCTACTGTGAATTTGGCTGATCTTTTCAATTATGTAAGTTAATGCGATTTTGGTTTTCAAGCACAACCCTTTCAAAATTTCCAATTTTTATATTCTTTAATTCAATTTGAGTAGTAGACCCACTTTTGATTTGCGACTCATTTTGCAACATGTTTTTTGGCATTATCGCATTGTCCAAATGTTGTAAAATTTTATCTGTTAGGTCACAACTAATTGTTCTATAGATTTATCTATAGAAAGTTTAATTCCGGAGTTGCCCTTTAAATCCACATCTGTTAGATCATCAAAAGACTATTTTCTGCAAGCGAAGAATTAGATGGTCAGGTGACTTTCATTTTACAATCTTATGAACAAAAATAGATTTTTATTGGTATTGTTCTTGCGCGAGGATATGAGAATGTGCCCAAACTGTACTGTGTAAAAACGTTTGCAAAACAAAAACTTGTTGAATTGAAGTTATCAATCAATTATAGATATTTTTTGTGTGTAGGTGGATTTAAATCATACTGATCCCTTTAAAATCAATTAAAATTATTAAAACTTGAAGAAATAATTGAGATGAAAACTGCAATTTTTATGTTTAAAGGTGTATCATAATTTATTGCCTTTTACTCTGCAGTCACTATTTACTCTTGTTTCAAATGACACACATGTTAGAACTAGAAAAAAAAATAAATTAAACCCTGTAAGAACCATTAAAAACATGCAATGTATCTCATGTTGGTATTAAACTTTGGAATACACTTGACAATGATATAAAAAAAATTTAACAGCCTTTATGTGTTTAAAAGAAGATATAAGGATAAAAATTTCTCTTAGGTTTATAAAAATTCCCTCCATCGTATATATATATCTATTTTGTTTTGGTTTTTGTTTTCCAGCCTTGTGCCAAAGAAAAAAGGTAAATAATACATTTGTCATTCTTGGGAGTAACATAAACAAGTTTTAAACTTCAGTTTCCTCCTTTTCTTGCTTTTTTAGAGGATGTACTTATTGTGTTGTATATTTAATATGCGATTGCTGGAAAGAAAGATGTTTGTATTTGTATTGTATTTTATTTTGGCCAAGTCTTTCAAACATGATATGCTACTAATACACTAGACAGCAGTGTGAACAGGGCTTGTGTTGGTACCGTGTTGCTGTTAAACTCCATCGTATCCATTTTTGCAGGTGTGTGTGGAAGAAAAAGCAATTTATAAAAGGTAAAAAGGGGAATACTATTGTATTGTTAGCATGGTGACCATGATGGTCGACTTTTATAACTTTCCTATAAAAATCATACATCAGGAAAAATAATACAATACAAAACTCAATATATATAGATAATTGTTTCACAATATGGTGATTTTATATAATTATAAAGAATAATGAGAGATAGTATAGATTAAGGTGAAATAAAAAT
>JAOTQE010011546.1:0-11012 GCA_025631205.1 Nesometra sesokonis | reverse complement strand
GGGGGCGGGGGGGGGGGGGGGGTTATGAAGAAGTCAAGTGATTGTTTTGGTAGTCAATGTATACTGACAAGCTTTCTTACATACTGAGAAAACTTTCCGAAAACGCTAGGCTCATGTGTCCGTAGATGGAAAAAAATAACAGCAGAAAATCGTATGTATGTATAGGAAGATATTACGTCTGTCTGTCTGTCAATATGATGATGATAACAAAACCTGGGTTCAGCTTAGTGCGTTGCCAATACCATCTACACGACGCAAATCACCTACTCCATAGCAAATCAGAAAAGCGTTTTGGTTTATTTTACAATCAATTTGCAAATTTCACGTGTTATTTTACTGTACATTTTTTTATGACGTCGGCTGTACGAGCAGGTGGCCCTTTTAGAGGCACACATTAACCCTTTTGGGGGTTGCCATGGCAACTTAAACCATCTTAGATCAACAACACTAATACGATGCATCCTCCGCGTCTAATTGTCTTTTCATTACACCAACAATGATGATATTAAAACAGTACGGAAGTACACATCTTATCGTTTTTTATTAATTTGTATTGGAAACCATCTTAGATCAACAACACTAATATGATGCATCCTCCGCGTCTAATTGTCTTTTCATTACACCGACAATGATGATATTAGAACAGTACGGAAGTACACATCTTATCGTTTTTTTTATCAAATTTGTATTGGACTGGGCACTGAGCAATCAGTGATTGGCGAAGGTTAGGGTTATACCAACTGGTGTTAAGTCCAGCAAATCTCTGCAGAGCTGTTTTCAATTTTTTACCATTTGACATAATCCAGTATTCAAAATCAGAATCACGGATATTGTATTACATTCATATTTTATTTTTATTTAAAATCTGAAATAAGATCTTTTATTTTCATTAAAAATTTGAAATAAAGCAAACTGATACAAGTAAACGATTACAAAAGACTACAACTTTGCAAAACTATCATAACAAAAAATTTAAAAACCTTAGGCTTAAAAATACTTTTCCTTTACCTGTTGGAAATGTTAATGTAGATAAAAAATAAAAATAACATTGAAATAAACACAAGTTATCAACTCAAAAGTTGAGGTTTTCAGAAACATAATTGTAAACTCAATACAATTTTTTTAGTTGGAGATAAGTTTATAATAACCTTTTTTAAAATCAATAATTTGGTTAAAAAATAAAAACGAGGTTTTTATTCATGAGGATAGTGGAAGAAGGTATTTTATAGTCCTTACTATAGGTTTAAATGATTCTGGTATAGTCAGTAATACCATAACAATATACAATGTATTTAAAAAAATCAACGAGGAGTTGAGAAAATAATCTAATAGGCCTAATCTGTGTTAGTCAACTCCCCAAAATCCAACCATGCTTTTAAAGTGCATTCCAGGGGCATATCCAGGATTTGGGGAAAGGGGATTGCTGTTGACAAGCAACCCCCACCCCCCACAAAAAACAAAACACATTTCTCTTATTTTACAGATTTTTTTGTGGTAGTACGGTTGACCTCATGCTCCTGTTCTGATATTATACTTGTCATCTGAAGGGGATTTTCGTTTACTCTGAAGGAGTACTCAAGAGCTCAATCTTCATATGTGTATCCTAATTTCATTATTCCTACAACCCCCCCCCCACCCCCACCTCCAAGGTGGTGCCTGATCACCCTAAACACCTACCTCCCCAAACCCGCTGAACACGCTACTGGAATTTTATCCAGTTCCATTTAAAGGGAGGCTATTAACTTTTCTGGGACTGTAGAATTAATGTCGTTTTTTAAGGGGGGGGGGGGTGTCAGTTTTGGTGAGTTGACTTTTTTTTGCATAGATCAATATAAAAATCCTTAAAGAATTAGTACTATACCAAGGACATGATGATTGGGCAGGATTATCTACACTGCCATTGGAAGTACCAAACGGCCACTTTCAACTAAGAAAGTATAATAACCCAGGGAACAGTTATTAACTGTTCCCTGATAAACCCAAGCTACGAGATACACACCATCGTTTAAGGATTCAATATTTAGACAAAGTATGTGATCATCATAAATGATGACATAGGACAGGAATTCTTGATGATAATATACTTTATGCTGAAATATTGAATCTATTCACGATGACATGTGACTCATTTCTTGAAGTTTGTACACTACTATACTTTTGGAAGAACCTTAATTAAAAATAATTTCTAATACTACATTATTGCATACATATAATTTATCTCTATTGCAATTTAAAATCACTTAATTCATAATTTTCTTATACATTAAGTTGTTCATTTTTTCTTCATCGATAAACTAAAAAAGCAACAATAACTTTAGTATCACTATCTGATATATAAATTACTTTAGTCTTAATAATTTTACATCTGATTTATATTTATAAATATATAATAAATCTGTTTGTTTACATTTTTAGAAGCATATATAAGTATTAGTTGATCACTGGTCCACATAAAATTGCTCTGTTTTCAAAGTTCTGAAGTTAATATAAAATTAAAACATTACACAAAAATGTGACATTATTTGGCATTTTACAGGATATAAAATAGTAGCTAAGTATTCAAAATGAAACAATAAATCAAATTGAAAAAAAAACCTAAAACCAAAAACATAAATGAAAGAACTTTTAAACAATTAGTATTGATCAGTAATACTCTGGAATGTCAACAGGCCTTAAAAAATGCTGGGTTTCCCAAGCACCATAAATGTATTACTGGGCTAGATTGTGAACTTAACACTAGAACTGCAAATACTGCAGCAATCCATTTCTATTACGACCATTGTAGATAATGCTATAATCAAGTGCCATTATATGTTATTTTTGGTGTCTGCATTGACACATATGGTGTCATCTTGACACATTGTTTTTGGTAATTCTTTCAACTATAAATCTAATACTTTCATGACAGTAACTGCAGCAGGGTAATTTTAGACATGGTGCCTAGTGTCTTTCAATACTGATACCTGTAGACACTTTATCACATACTTTCAATAGATGAAGAGTTGGTATTTTATTTAATATAGAGTAAGTCTTTGAACCTATAGTGGGTTAACAACAAACATAAAATATAAAACAAACATACATACAAGAATGGCCAAAAATATAACTTTTACGCAATTCATGATTATCATTGTTAATTTCAGCAAATGTCCGATATTTAGAATTATATCGTTTTCTTTTACAATGGTTCAACATACTTGCTTGGTTGATGCGAAGTTGTTATCACTGGCGTTGTTACCCCTGGGTTTGTTGAAATTACTGCTGGAAGTGGTTCTCCATTATCATTAGAAAATCTCTATAAAAGAAAAACAAATTAATTTCTTTTATAAAAATAGTTGCTGGTTGGTTAGGTATTGAGAAGTTCTTCAACTCAAACTAGAAAAAAAATAATTGAAGTGAATTGAATTAGGAAATACTGTAGATGGTTTCACTGGACACTTAGGACAGTAGTTATTTGGCAATACATTGGAAGATAATTCCCTAGTATTTATCAGAGTGTGCTGTCTTTTACAATGTACACATGAACCATGTTGCTCATGAGACCAACGACTTAACATCTCATCCAAAAGATGGCAGGCTATTAACTTGTAATTTGACCCTCCAGCCGAAACATAAGAGTGATGATGTATTCAAACCAAGGACCAAAATCCTCTATGGTTCAGTACATACAACAGCGACTACGCCCAGTTTAGCAAACTTAGCTAGTCAATCCATTACAGTATACCTATATTTAAGCAAAACCTGTTCTGTATTTAAGATGACATTTATAAATGAAATTTAAAGCAATGTATAAAATAATGAAAAGCTACTAGAATTGATACTTTAATCTATTATACTAGAAAGATGATTTATTGATTTATTTTAGTTGATAAAACAGAAACCATAAATAAAATATGACTTCGAAAGGTGAATATTGTTATATATAAATAATAAAAATATATTTCTTATTTTTTTCATGTGGCTAGTTAATATTGTAAATTACACTGTACAGTTAGAAAAATAAAACTTGAAAACAATAAACCTTGCATTGTATGATGAATTAGTTGGCCAATCTCCACAGTGAAATTAGAACAGTTTTATATGATTTTTTCTTGCAAATTCCTTTCTGCATGTTTTTTTTAAACTGTACCAAGTAATAATCTTCCTCGGGCAAAAACAATATGAGCAAAATGTACAGTTAAACCTTGTGCAGTGGCACCACTCCTAAGTAGAAAACTCACATTACAGACAGCATTCAAAAGCCTGTTTGTTCTCATCTAATCAGTGCACTTGTTTGGTGACCACCACCCGTAAGCAGCCGTGGACACTAACTTAAAATTTGATATTCCACAGGATAATTCACAATTTTAGGGAAACCGTTTGTTACAACACCCTTATAGTACTGCATGACTGAAACATCATTATCATCATAATATATATAATATACTGAATGGACTGATCTTAATATTTAATATATAATTTTTAATTAACTATAAGTTGTGGTGTCTAGGAAATGGAGAGAGAATTTAGGCGGCCATGAAATGCAGGACATAAGCCCATGTGATTTTAAAAAGTTTGAGCTTCTATCGGTTGAACCTCTAGTAAGTAGGCACCTCTCCTAAGTGGACACTTTTCCTGAACCCAAGGGTGTCCGAATACGAGAGGTTTAATTGCATATTGTATGATTAAATGAATTTGTTAGAATACAAGTTACAACCCTGTAGTGTTATTAAAACCAGCTTACTAACAATAGTTAAAAATTGATGCAATAAATTAGGGATTGATGGCACTATGTTTGCTGGTTACTTAACAATGAAAGAAATTCAATAAGGGCTGAACTCACTGGGTAACATGGAAGCACTTAAGAGTGTTAAGCTATCTGATGCAATGCACTTAAAACCCACAACAGGCAAAAAATCCGGGTTATGAAATCAAAACACCAATGAATAAGTAAAGTACAAATATAATGAACATGCAAAAACTAACAAAAGCAATGAATGAGGATGAAACTAAACCAGGTGATGAATTATAAAGCAAGTTGTAAATGAATTAATATTGTATTGTATTGATTGTACATTAATGTTGATGTGACGTACACAGGCGAAATTGAATACTTAAGTGCCAAGTACAAAGACTAAACTGTTTGTTATGTCACTTAACTCCAAAAAGTAACCGCTGCATAACAAATCATCATCATGTAAACATTGAAAATAGGATTTACAGCAGAAGGTCTTACTGTTGTAAAATGCAAGGTTTCACTACAAAATGAGTTGCATTCTAGGTGAGATAAAATTGAGATAGTCAACAAAATAGGTTTATAAAGTCATATTTTTTAGAAATGCTTTAATTTTCAATATTACACTCCTTAAAATTGATAATAAGTATTCTTTTTAAGATAGTTTTTATGCGGGAAAGTGCTTTTATGTAAATTTACTGAGATTCATGGTTTCCTCATTTTTGATTACTTGATGGAAAATTTTCTCAAAAATAATGTTTCCAGACATCAAAATTACAAACAGGTATGCACTTATCCCAGAAAAGTCATGAATAAAAATGTAAATTTTAGAATAAAGCACATTTTCACTTAATTTTTTTATATAAAAAAAATACAATGTAGTTTTTGTTATCCCAAATTACTGTCACTTCATTTCACAATGCATGTAACTGACTTCTTTTAAAAATTAATTTTTTTATTTTGTGTCACATCCAGCAGCAAGTTTACTCGCCAATTACAGGATGAGATCTACGCCATGCATTCTAAGCAAAGTCTCATTATGAGGCTTGGGGAGAGGCGTTAAGTCGTGGGAGCCAACCTAGCGTTTAGCCAGGTTCGAAGGCAAGCATGCTATCCACCAAGCTACAGAACCACTCCTCGCCACTGTACAAAAAGATACCATGTGAATCTAATGGTGTAAAGTAAGCATTTTATAATTCAACCACTTTTAAATAATTACTACGTACTTAAGTATTCTATAAAAATTATTGGAAATATAGAAAGGAAAAAATGAATTAAAGCAGGATAACCAAAGATGAAATGTAAATGTATTCCCCAAAAAATAGAAATAGTGTAACTATAAATTTTGAAAATATCAATAATTTTAAATGTGTTATTTTTATGATTAAAACAGATAAATGCAGAAGGATTAGAGTAGGTAGATCTTACATGATTGATGCTGGGATTAGTTTTCATCTTGTGACCAGAGCTGCATGTCAGAAGACTAAAAAACAACAGGGATACATCAGCAACAAAGAAACAACAGATACATAGAGATACACAGAACAAGAGGGACACATCAGCAACATAGACACATCAGCAATAAAAAGACAACAAATACAACACAGACAAAGAAACACAACAAAAACATAGAGAAACATCAACAACACAGAACAAGAGGAACACATCAGCAACAAAGAAACAACAAATATATAGAGAAACATCCACAACTCAGAACTAAGAGGGACACATCAGCTACATAAACACATCAGCAATAAAGAAACACAACAAATACATGAGAAACATAAACAACACAGAACAAGAGGGACACATCAGCAACATATACACATCAGCAATAAAGAAACAGCAAATACATAGAGAAACATCAACAACACAAAACATGAACACATCAGCAACACAAAACAAGAGGAACACATCAGCAACACAGAACATGAGGAACACATTAGCAACACAAAACAAGAGGGACACATCAGCAACGCAGAACATAAGGAACACATCACCAACACAGAAAAACAGGAATACATCAGCGACACAAAACAAGAGTGACACATCAGCAGCACACAACAACAGGAACACCTTAGCAACACATAACAGGAAAATACTGTATCAGCAACACAAAACAGCAGGAACACATCAGCAACACTAAACAAGAGGAACACATCAGCAATACAGAACAACAGGAATACATTAGCAACACAGAACAAGAGGGACACATCAGCAACACAGAATCAAGTCGCATCAGCAACATGGAGCAGAAGGTACACATTTTTTAACAATACATAGCGCACAACATAACAGTTAAAAAACTAACATCAGTAATGCTTCAAACCTTAACAATAATTTATTGGACTAGCTAGATTTCGAGCAAACATCTAAAGCTACAATTTTTTTTCTACTTGCACTACTACTTGTATTACTTCTAATATTTGTTAATGTTTCTAGGTTATTATCAATTTTGTTGTAACAAAAGCAGAAACTTTGAAATGTAATCAAGGTTATTGCCAAAAGGACATGGAGCTGTAGCTTGAATGGCTAACCCTTTGGGAGGGGGAGGGGGCAATGGTCCCCGGAGGGGGAGGGGGTTGGGCTGCAGCCACCCTAGCCCCCCCGTAGCGCCGCCACTGGTCCTGTATAATCTATCCTTGACCACTGACTGATATTTTTATCAAATCTGTTTATACAAAAAAAATAAAAAAATTAAAACACCATCGAGGGGTAAACAACTAGTTGGTTGTGTTAATGTAATGTAGTAAGATGTGCTATGTCTTAACGTGCATTTCTACTAATAAATCATAAAAAAGTTATTAATAAAGGATGGCAGCATTGATAAAACAAAAAGCTTTGCCATATAGGACAACGGCTGTGCATTCTGAGAAGGTTAATTATCCTCTATAGGACACGGCATGCAACCGCCAAGGGTTAAAGTACTTTTTTTACTACGAAAGTCCTGGGTTTGAATCACATCGGTCATGAACACACAAGGTCTCATTTTTTGAGTAATTATTTTTCAGATACTGAACAAATACTGTTGTAACTGAAGTACTGTAATAACTGCAGCAGGATAACTTTGATGTGGTCCTCAAATTACCACAGCTGAATTTAGGTAGATAAATTACTGTACTCTCTCAGTACTATGGTTTGGTGATTCCTTCTCAAAATTATTATTAATATACCGGTATGTACTTAACACCTTGATGTATCAATGAATAAAAAATTGTTTAACTTTGCACATGACAATAATATGCAGGCCTTTCATTAGATTTCCGTTCTGACTGCCAAGGGCAAGGGCTGCCACAGCATCACCCAACATGAAATGGGCAGTGAATTCCACCGCCTGCTGTCTCGTAATGAAAGGCCTCATATGTAAGGTATTTACAAACACATACAACATAATACAAAATTACATGACAATGCTGAACTTTGACCTACATTCATCATGATGGTTCAGTGGGAGGTTCTGGTTCCCCGACTTCTTTGATATGTCTGTATGGCTGTAAGGAAATGAAGGCATGAAACATAGCAACAAGTGGATCTGCTCAAACAGTTAGGCCTAAGGAGATCCATGAAACAGCAACAAATGGATCTTCTCAACAAGTTAGGCCTAAGGTGGTACCTTATCCAAAGTTTAATAAAAATATTAATTGGATCCAGTATGAATGATTGTGAGTATATTTACTTTTGGTATGATACAATGGTGTCATGACTGTAAAATGGAAATTACTTACAAATTTGGGTACTGTACTTGGTGTTTTGCCATCTTTTAGCACGGTGGACAGTAATTATGCTGTTCTGACATTTGGTGAAACGTCAAGTACCCAAATTTGAAAGCAATTTCCATCTTGCAATCTTGACTTTTTTGGACCGTACAAAAATAAATCTACTAACAACAACTTATCTAAAGTATTGTCAAACAGTAGCTAGTACCAATCAAATATTATGGTACAATCTGATGCAAGTGTTTTACATTATTACGACCCTTCTGTAGGTAAGTTTGATAAAGCCTGTTTTCCTGTTGATCGTTATCCCAATCGTTGATTTGAAACGGCGTTTTGAATCATTATAAAAAAGTTAAAAAATCAAGATAAAATTCCAATCACGCTGGACCGCTATGATTCCGCTATTTACTACGCTGTGCGCAACAAAATTTGTGTATCTTCGCGACAAATTAAAATCGCTATAATGAAAGTTTAAATTACTTTTCAATTGCAATTTTTATACATTAGTTAGTGTTCTGAAGCAAGTTACAAAACATGTAAATTCTTGCCACGGGCAATGTTGCCCCATGAGCACCCAAATTTAACGATTCAAATTGTCAAAGTTGAACTCGGTTCAACTTTGACGATCTAAATTTTTAACTTTTTTTGACGTCAAGAAAGTGACCTTTTTCTTGTTGATCATTGTTAAAAAATCGTGTTTTTCAAAATCAACGATCAAAATCGCCGTTTCAAATCACGGTTTTTGGGATTAACAATGGAAAGGAAGTCAGGTTTAGGAATGCCCTTTATTCATCTGTCTTAAAAATTCAGTAGACTTAGTTTTCTTTAACTTCTCTTGCATCCAGTATTATAGATTTGAATATTATTATGTTTTGGTTATTTTTTGTTTTGGTAATTCCATAGTGGATATGAAATTTAAAATTTTATTGTATTTAAAATGGGCTGTTTTGTACATTAATAATTTGTGCTAAAAAGATTAAGAAAAGAATCATTTGAGCAAATCCTTTTTCATATAAGTGGTGGGGTAGGGGAAAACAATTACATTTAAGAATTATTTTAGTAACTGTTAAATGTATTATGTCATTGAGCAAATCCACTGAAGAGAATAGAGCTACTATGGAATGGTTAACAAATAGAGGGTTCTGAACATAATAAATGTAGCATCAAGAGGGGAGGTGAACATAAAAAAATACAAAAGCAAAGCAAGAGGGCAGGGGAAGGGGCGGTGGTTGGTGAATGTAGTAAATGTAACCACAAAATGGACATTGGATGTAAAAAATAGAAAGGCAAATCATGGGTGAACAGCAAAACATGGAATGCAAAGATAAGCAAAATAATGTTCTATTTGAATCTTTTAACAAGACCAATGCATGTTTATAATAAATTACAAGAAATGTTAAATATTGTTGGCAAATATTAGTACAATCTTTGCTATAAGAGCTTCTATCGCATATAGCTTAAAGTTGCTTCGATTAGTCTTTTTCAAATTTTTATAAAGCCTCCTAAATGCTAAGCATAGGGTTTAATAGGAAGGTTTAGCAACTTCACAAAACACAATAATGGAACGGATATGCCATAGCTTATTGTAACCTTTCAGTTGAACAACATTAATGAATAACAATAATGGAACGGACACGCCATAGCTTGTTGTAACCTTTCACAAAACACAATAATGGAACGGATACGCCATAGCTTGTTGTAACCTTTCAGTTGAACAACAATAAATCTGTCACAACTGATCAGTATTGTAACATGATCAAAAAGTATTCATAAGTAGACAATTAAATTATACTTTTGAACATTTTATGAACATTTTTAAAAATTGAATTTTTGAACATTGTATATTTTTTTGAACACATTTATCATCTTGTAAAAACTAAGGTGTGACGCATCCGTTTCAGTTACTGTTTTGTAAATTTTCAAAAACTCTATTAATTTGAGTTGAACAACATTAAATATCTGTCACAGCTGATGAGTATTATACCACAATTATCAACTATTCAAATGTAGACCATTCAATAAACTTTTTGAAAATTTTATGAAAATTTTATTTGTGAACATTTTTGAAAATTGTGTATCATCAACTATTCAAAAGTAGGCCATCAAATTTACTTACATTTTATGAACATTTTTTGAACACTTAATTTTTAGAATATTTTATATTATTTTTGAAAACATTTATCATCTTACAAAAACAAAGGTTTGATGTATCCGTTTCAGTTATTGTGTATTGTCAAGTTGCGAAAGCTCTCTATGAATGATGTTGGTAAATAGCAGTATTAATGTACACATGTTGTGACTTACATTGTATTCATCGCCATCAGCATTCTCCACATACAGGTACTTCTTACTCTTGTAATAATTTCCCTTCTTCAGGATGTAAAATGTAATGATGTCACACATCACAGTAGCCTAGTAAAAACAGATACTGATAAAGAAATCACTTGATAAAATGCAATGATATCACACATTACAGTAGCCTAGTAAAAACAGATACTGATAAAGAAATCACTTGATAAAATGTAATGATGTCACACATCACAGTAGCCTAGTAAAAACAGATACTGATAAAGAAATCACTT
>JAOTQE010011535.1:0-11012 GCA_025631205.1 Nesometra sesokonis | reverse complement strand
GGTGGGGTTGGGAGAACTTAAGTTAAGCCTTCCTATTAAATTCGCCACCGGTCAGTCAATTAATCAATTTAATATTTTATTTTTTAAATGTATATAATGTCAATCTTCGACTTGTATTTTTGTACTGTTATCCAAGATTTGATATGTATTTTATCGAAATAAAATTAAGTAAAATAGTATAATGCATACTCCAAACAATGAGATATACGCCATTCAATATTTCGACATAGATTATGTCATCATCAGGAATGATTCCTGATAAAGACACAATTTATGTTGAAATATTGAATCCTGTTACGATGGCGAGTAAGTAAAAAAAAAAATTAAAAGTAAATAACAAATTTGATCACATAACCTCACTTGACATACATGGTGAAATTGTTCTTAATTTATTCGTTGTTTTTCCAAACATAATCGATTAACCTTTCAGTATTTCACCGTCTGTTTAACATTTGTTTAGTTGTAAATAATGTTTAATATCAATAGGGTTTGATAGCGGAGCTGTTTTATGGTTGTGGGTGGGGTTGTGGGGTGGGGTGGGATTGCAAAGTTAGACAAGCAGCAGTTTGAGATCTTAACATAAAACTGACGGTTAGAAAAACACCTTAAAGTCATTTTTAACAAAATATTATCATTTATTACGTCTGACAAATAATTTCCAAAATATGCCTCACTTATCAAATGCAATAAACACTGAATTTTAGTAAATAAAAATAAAAATGAAACAATTTTAGACAATCTTAAATCTCTATTGCAATTATTTTTTAGATACTGAAATACGTAGAGATAAGGTAAAAAGTAAAATAACTCCATATACGGTCATTGACGAAATGTCTCATTACATGAAATGTAAATTACATGTTTTACAAAAATGTAAATGAAAATCTTACATTCTACTACAGTAATTTCTGATATGGAAATTTTACTTAGGCCTATGTCAAAGATAAATAACCGCTGAACTTTCATTTGCCTGTGATAAATCATCTCGTATGCTATACATAAATATATACTGAACAATTTTAGTCTAATCTTAACTTAAACATAAATAACATGTGGCTACTGAGAAAAGAAAGTTCAAGGTCAAATTGTAAGAAATTTCAGTTTCGGTCACTTTTGTCCAGACACTTTCATTAGAGTGGATATAAGGCTATGTTCTGAGCAATTTGACACGAACATTTTTTTCTGAAATTTTCCAAAGATATATTAAATAAAGATAGAATGACTTTTTATTTAAAATGTACAAATTATAAATATTTTAGTGATATTGTGCAAGAGTTTCCACCAAAATTCCTTTTTCCCATATTTTGTTCCCCGTCTGCCTGACAAGGGATCGAATATCAGGATGCCGTTAATGTGCCGTAATATTAAGCTATATATTAGTAGTTACACTGCCATTTTTTAGATTGCAAATACTTCTTAATAACTAAAAAAATAACTATAGATTCATTTTATTCATGTGATACAAAACTTTAACAATGGATTCGTGATAACAGGTATAAGCCTACTTTAGCAATAAAATAAATATAAATAAACTAAAAACTTTATGCTAGGTTAAGATGGCACACTCATGTTGACTCCATGTATATTCTTCGCTCTTGAGACTCCGGTCCAACATATAAAAAAATAAAATTCAATTAAATAAAATACAAATTCGATAGTATTCATGTTTTTACAGTATACGGTACTTAACCGAACCCCTTCCCCGTCCGCCACCCAATTGATTCACAAACACAATGTAGACAAACTAATTGATCTGAGAGTTTTAATAACCATTCAATAGGCCTATTATTTCCCAATATGTTATATGAATACCAAATCTTTGAGCTTTGACAAACTTCGTCAACAAATAAGTCTCATAACCGGATTGAGTATGAATTCTTCAAAAGCAGGCTGAATCGGAATTTTGTTTACCGTTTTACTGGTTTTGCAATTAATCACGAATTCTTCTGAGGTATTTTGATGACAACCTAGAAAATACAAAAACAACAATTTACTTCGTTTACACTCCCAACCTAATTGGGATCATTCCGTAATTGTGTGTTCCAGGATGCACATGCAATTGTGTGAATATTTGTAGTGTATTCAACTTTTGTCCTCACAACAAACCTGGAATGACTCCAACTTTTAGTTCCGGGATAGTTTATCATCCCCAATCATTGTTTAAAAATATTTCCACAATAGTAGAATAATTAGTATAATAGTTTCTTTGTAAATTATTTGTTTCATAAATATGAGTAATAGTAGGATATATCACTGCAGGACAAGTTAATTTTACAAGATATTATCGTGTATTTTTAAAATGTATAAAAAGTTTAAACAGCAGAGAGGAATTCTGTGTATTTCCATGTTAGGTGACAATTTGTGTGTATACAGTGATGTTGCTGAGTTAAACGGATTCTAATTAAAACTTCAACGTTTGATCCGGTTTAAACTCGAATTCGACAGTTTCAAAGTCATCTTGAGCGTGATTGCTTGGAAGTGTAAAGGGGTATTCGAATGTATTAAAAAAGAAGTCTTTAATAATCTTTCCTCAAAATGGAACTTGCTTAATCGCATACTTAAGAACTACGCGAATGCTGATTTTTCAAAGCTCTCAGCGCATGCAAGCAATGTTCGCTATTTTAATGAACTTCACTCACATTCGGAGCTCGTGTGACATTGTTCAACTTCAGTTCCGTAAAGGGACACCCTCGGGTCGGAAAGTGTCCGCTTAGGGAGGTGTCCGCTTACGAAAATTTCGGCCGGTAAAAGGCCAAAAATTCAAAGTTTACGTTCTCATGTCTCAAATTTCACAACCCTCTCAACACAAAGGGCCGCTAAAATTTATAGACACCGCATTTTATATTTTATTCATTATTGTTCATCATTTTTAAGATTGGTTCAGTAATGTGATATTCAGCCATTACAGTATAGGGATGATTTTGTACAGAAATTTATATTCGTTTTACAAAAAAACACTAAATTTTCCGAGATGTGGGTGGTAAATTAACATACAAAAATCTAAATTTTAAAACAAAAAGTGTCCGCTTACGAGAGTTACCAAATTAATTACAGATTAGATACGAAAAACAAACGGGTCATTGAATTAGTGTCCGCTATGGGAGGTGTCCGCTTACGAGAGGTGTCCGCACAGGGAGGTTCAACTGTATACTGCTCAAGCGCATACATGGATTTAGAGAACTTCACGACCTGTCAAAGCGTTACAATAGAATTTACTAAAATTTGTTTAACCATGATCATAATTGTTAATTATATCGTCATTTCTACCAATTAAGTTTGTTTGGTGTATGTTAGATCCTAAGTAAGATAGTGTTTTATTTTAATGAATGCAAAATATATTGTTTCTTACAGTAGTTTTTAACCATTTTTATTGTATACAAGTTTTATTAGCCATTTCCTGCTAAGTTATATTCGATTTTAGTACGAAATAAATGAATGAATAAATAAACAAAAAGTATTAACAACGAAATATTCTAATAATACCGTATATTTTGTATGGAAACGTGTACGTACTTTATGACATAACTGTAAGGTTGAGCCAAATTAACTGAATGAATTATTACCGATTTCACTTCTGTGTAGTTATCCAAATTGTATTCTCCTAATTATCTTCCAATACCGGACATCTTGTACCCTCCAAATGGGACACCTGCATCGGTCACAAAATAACAATTCACCCTGCAATTGTATAAATAAAAATGCATACGTCATTTACACACGCCAACAAGAAATTTCCTAGCAGAATTACCAATTGAACATGGATATTTCTGCTTACCGCGCAGACACCACTTGTCCACTAGGGATGGCACATGATATGAATGGAAAACAAATCGTTTCACTCCCTTCAGTACTTTTATAAAAAGATCAATTGAGATACTGGTAAAATTGTTGTTAAATAAATCAATGCTAATTGCGCTCCTGATGCCAAATTATCTATGCGTATAAACCACAATCCAAATACAGATAAAAACCCAACGTAAGCGTTAAGTAATTATAACAGTATTAAAATTGAAATATGGTATTTTAGCCGAGACTTAAAACAGCGAATCCTGGAAAGATGAACAGGACGATCACCACATGTTTTAAGACAACTAGTAGGACAATGAGGAACTAATGGGCACCGTTTGGGTTTGTGGCCAACACAACTTTTTGACAAAATAGTTTTGGTGTAACAATCATTTTGTCAACAAAATACTATTTTGAGAAGCCTAAATAATTTTTTGTTGACAAAATACTTTCTTGTAACAATAAAATATAATTTTGTTGACAAGAGGACGTTTTGTCGTAGCAAAATCACATTTTGTTCACAAAATGGATTTTGTATGGACAGCAAACTTACGTTTTTAAACGAAATAGCTAATGTTCTAAAGTCTCCTCGCAAAATATGGTGTCGTTCTCAAGTGAAATACTTTAAATTGTTTAAAACGCATCTAATTTCCTTGATTTCCATCAAGAAGTGTGTGATAGGGATTGTCAATTAAGAAATCAAGGTTTTGCGACTACGTTGGGAACTAACGACGTATATTCTGAGAAAAGGCACTTCCTTTTCTCTATATCCAAGCGTATGAATGAGCACTGGTATGTTAATTATATCCAGAAAGTAAACAGACTGGTTTGTGCAAGAGGTATGCGTATGCCCTCCAAACTCATACAATATCTACATTGAAAATTTCGACATGAACGCTAACAACAGAGGGATGCCGTCGATGGCACTTTATCTTTTTATTTTACTGTTTTCGTAAAATAATACACGTTTTCACGATAGCCACAACTAAGAGTTAATTACAAAAAAAAACCTGAGAGTTAAAGAAGTTTTTTTTAAAATATAGTATCTTAACAAATTAATCAGAAAGTGTATCGTAGAGCTTCGTATCGGAACTTAAACGAACTTGTTCTCTTACCAAAATGTTCCTGCTCTGACAGCTTGGCTAAGCATCATAGCCTTATCCATAACCTTGGTAAACACTGAAGCGGCTAAGCCATAATCAGTATCGTTAGCTCGACTGTATAGCTCCTCTAAGCTACTAAACTTCAGCAATTGTTGTACCGGTCCAAAGATCTTCAGAAAAAAAAATTATCATTAATTACAATATTTATCTATAGGTATTAGGTTTTTGGCGCCCAATTGGTATACTTCACCAGGAAATTCTGTATAAATAATTATAACTTTTTTTATTAAGTACACCAACCAAACCAAATCAATGTTTAAATTGTTCTTGGCATATGCCTACATGTTACCATACATGCGTCCTAATGAAACTAATCATATGCCTTCTTCTTCTATGGTGTCGTCGTCTCTTCCGAGGTTGACGGTGAATGTTTTTTTTTCAACTGTCTCTGTTCTTCTGCGTCTAACGTACATTCATGTATTGTTCGTCTCGTCCAACTCTTGATGTCGTACGTTCATATCAGTTGTCTTACTTTTTGCTTTTTACCCTCGCTTTTTTCTTCCAGTATATGTTTGCATATAGTTTCATGTCTGACTGTTTCCATAATATTTTAACTTAGTGCTTTGTATGTGTAATAATAATGTTGGTAAAACTGGCAGTCGATTACATACTTCCTTATTGGTGAGTTTTTTTTCAGTCCAGCTGATTCTTAGGCCTACATGTGTTTAATTATGCGTGTTAATTTCGTGTTAAAGTAAACATTTTTAAAGATTAAAACGGACGGCCACATTAACGAACATGAACACTGACGAAACACTTGGTTTGTAGAAACGTATATTCTTATGTATCCATTGACACAACGTTTAAAATTTAATCTAATTGATTGTATCCCGAGTTTTGGAAAATCACATCATACATGAATGGAAAGGATAAAGGAGGTAATCCTATAGAAAGTTTTGAAAATTGGATAGTAGCGTAGGCCTTGTTATCAGAGAAACTGAAAAGAAATGGTTAATTTTTTATTCAGCGGCACGCACAAAAGGAATTTAACGGGTTTCGATAGGATTATGTCAAAACTCTGCCTCATCAGCTTCTATTTTCAATAGCCGTCCTTTCATACAGACAAACTGTCCCACTTGTTTAGTAAGTCAGCCACACCTCTATGTCTGTGTGAAATGGTCTAGAAATATCAAAGTTAGACAATTTCATGCAATAGGTCTAAGGTTAGAGACTACAGGTAAAATATTCATTTAGAATTTCGATCCACTAATCTAGTAGGTTCAATCTGCAATTCTTTATTCACCTGAGAATGTAATGTAAGATATTATGTTTCATAGAAACATAAATTCCAAAATGAAAAGAAACAATAAATGGGCAGATTTTAAACAGGTCTAAGGTTTCCGATTTTAGGTCACATGTAAGGACATTCAGGGTAAAATGATTCAATCCTCTCTGTGGAGGTAGTGACTAAGTAAAATTGAAATGTCTGTCATTAAACTACTTCGGAAAACCAAATATCATTTTAAACCTGCTGAACTAAACCAACAGTTAACAAATTGTCGCAATAACTTATAATCAGACTCATTACTACATTGGAAAACTCGAATTCTAAAATATATAAATTTGTTTTGTTAGTTTTAATTTGTAGAAAATGTGTTAAAAGTAAGGATTTGAATATAACTTCTAACGTAGATATTTGTGTGGTGTCGTGACAAAATGTGACGTGTTGTACGTCAAGTCTTTTGAGTTAAAATTAGGTAGAAAGTCACAATTTCATAAAAATGAGATTTTTTGTTGTTTTGGGAAGTTTATTACTTAAATTTTTTAATTAAAAACATCCTGTTTGTGTTAATTTACAATAAACATGTGTTGAACTACATTTCGTAAAGACTGTTTTCCAAAATCAACTGGAAAACAGGTAGGAAGTCAACAACAGTTGTTTATCTTTAAAAAAATCGATTTTTTTTTCAAAACTGTGTTTTTATGTGTGTATATTTCATAACTGTTTTTCCATGGTTTCCTAATTGAAAACCCAAATTAAAGCTTATAATATCTTCTATCAGAATATAACAAAAACTCAATTTTTAATTTGTACAACAAGCCTCATTTTGTGACGACACCTCACATTTATTAAACTATGCTTTATTGTTTTGTAAAGAGGTTATGTATTTGAAATAATTTTTTTGAAATACCTCTTCTCTTGCAATTCTCATGTTATCCTGGACATACACTGTAGGCTGGATGAAATATCCTTTGTCTCCAATACGACTTCCCTCATAAACAAGAGTTGCACCTTCATCTTTACCACTTTCAGTTATATCTAGAATCTTTGTCATTTGTTCATCGTTTATTTATACCAAAAAGAAAATTACCGGAATCATTTGAACATAAAGTTTTCATTACATTTTATGCGAATATTTTTATTTCTGAGGTTGGAAAGTGATGCTCAATTCACTATTTCATTGTCCAAACGTTGTGAAAATTTGTCAATTAGGTCACAACTAATTATTCTATAGCTGTATCCATAGACATTTTAATCTCGGAGTTACCCTTTAATCATATGGACGTTATGTACAGTGGTTATAATACATTTCTACAGAGTTGAAATCTGTTTTAGAGTGTCTCGTATCTTCATACACCATGGTAATCGTGTATAGAGATACGAGACACCATTATAACCACAACACTTTCTATTATACCGCATGAAGTCATGAGGACTTACGTGAATTACGACTCGTTGGCCTGCCGGTGAACAACAAATGTGTTGGTGGGGAGGGGCGCACCCTTATACCATCAAAAGCACGTGAATTTTATCTAGTATTATATGCACCCCCTAAATTCCACCTCCCAAAGAAAGATAGAAATTCTGTATGTATGTCTTTCATTAAAATGTAAAGTACTAAGTGGCAAAATTGAAAGTAGGGGAAATAACCAAAATAATAACTTGTCAAATGTAAACGTCGAGGTTTACCTCTGGTATGAAAATTGCACCCCTACCCCGCCTCCACCGGTGACTTTCGTTACAAATTACGTCATTAGTTACCGTAACAACACGACCATGGGCTCAATATTTTTTTTTTTTTTGTGGTTACCTACGGGCCCTGGTCATTCTTCGGATCAAACGGATCCCCGACTCTACGTTTCTTGGCTAATTCAACGGTTCGTTCAACAAACTCATCGTATATGCTATCTTCAACAAACGTTCTTGATCCTGCGCAACAGCACTGACCCTGGTTGAAGAAGACGGCATGATGAATTCTCTCCACTGCATAGTCCACTGCGATTTAATGGACAAATAAATATTTACTGATATGTTTTATTAGATACATTCAAGAATTTCTATGGGGTGGGAGATTTAAGGGATGCTTAAGCCTTAGTTTTGACCCGGAAAATAGTTTTAATGACAACTGACTATAAATACAATAAAAATAATGCACAGCGGCTGTATATCGAGACGAATCCTAGAGACAAAGTCTGACATGTTATTGCAAGCAGGTTTTTTCTTTGCTTGCCCAAACAAAAATTGTAAAATGTCGATCCTGGATCCGCCCATGTGTTGGTAGGTCGGTTGTTCGGCCTCATCACGTTTAACAAGATTTCCTTTCACTTTTAGGATGAAATATGTCATGTTTTTTTTAAACCAAGTATCATTATGAGGCTAAGGAAGTGACTCTGTTGGAGTAGGTCTTGGAAAGGAACCTAGTGTGCAACCAGATTCGAGCCCAGGACCTCAGAATTGGAAGCCTTATGCAAGCACGTTAACCACCAATACATCGTCACTCATTTTTCTGATTTTTTTTATATCTTATTGATATAAAATTGTATTTGGTAGTTTCAGTAATGTCTGTCGGTCAGCCCATTTAAAATTTTCTCTTGTGAATAATAAATTATTGATATGAAATTTACTTTTGATGATGTTCGTTTTAACTATAAACTTTACTAAACATTAAACGTAACGTAAATCCTTATGAAGTTTACAGGATATTTGTGGCAAAGCCAAACAAAACGAGACATAAGTCGCAAATGCTAGATTTTCACAACATGCAGAAATTTAAAAATGGTATTTTTTTTCCAAATTTCCAAATTTAAAAAATATACAGTTCATACATTCAACTTCCACACTACTAATTTTTTTAGATAATGATCAAAAAATGTTTATAAAATGTAATTTAAAATATCATTGCTTAGTCAATGTACACTAATAAACAATTTTAAAATTCAGTTTTCTCAAAACTTACATAAATGTTCGAAATTCGATTGTTCATAACTTTGAAAAGAAAAATCATATGAAACTTATTTGTTTTTGCATGTTAAAGATAATAATGTGTAGTTTTGTAATCGATAAAAAAACTCAGTTTTCCGACTTATGTCTCATTTAGCTTGGCTCTGCCACATTGAGATCTATATACATGTCAAAACAGTGTACAACTGGCAGAAATGACAATGCATACTGTGCATGTTGGATATTCTTGTACAGTAACCTAACAAAATAGAAAGTTAAATAGTAAAACAAAAGCAAAGTGTAAATCATCAAGTACAATAATTTTAAATTTAAAACCTTTTACTTACAATCAGCGTCAGCAAATACTATATTAGGCTTTTTCCTCCAAGTTCTAGCGTGACTCTTTTTAAGTTAGAATCTCCAGCAGCTTTTTGAATATGTTTACCGACCTAAAAAAAATAAATTGTGCTTTAGCAAGGTGGGTATTCTATACAATCAGCATAATCTCAATTGAAACCATGAGTTTTCTATTTTGGAGCAGATGTGGGTCTAGGCAAAATGTAGGCCAACAAACAAATAGGTCTTACTTAACTTAAATCAAAACGTTTATAACATCAGCTATAAGCGTCATCACCATGTTTATAATAGGTAAATGCGTTATTCTCTCATGATTATTATAAATGTGTTTGTCAGTATTATAATAAAATAATTAGCTACTTACTTCAGGGGAACCGGTGAATGCAACTTTGTCAATGTTTTTATGACTTGTAATTGCTGCCTCTGCAGTGGCACCAAAGCCTGTAATTATGTTAACTACACCAGGTGGAAAACCAGCCTACGACAAAATGAGAAAGTAGTGAATGATCTAACATTGATATATAAAATGAACGCTCATTTATTTTAATTATGAATTATATATAAGGCAGGCACTTGCGTGTTAAATGTAACTATGTCAATGAAGCCATTACAAAAAGGAACGAAAGTTAATAATTATTTCAAAAATTAGTTCTAGACCTATTAATTCAGCAAGTCTCTGTTGAAGTTTCGCATTTGATTTTCAAAGAAGACTAAACATTATCTAGAGGCTACCTTATTGAGGCGTAGAGACTTAAGAAATTCAACGATTTTATTTTCATTACCATTTTTCTAAAAATTCCGTTTGTTGTAAACAATGTAATTTTGTAGAATATATTAGGGGCTGGCAAATCAACACATTCTGGAAGTGGATGGAGAGAAAATTCTACATGCCCACCCACTACCCCTCATGGTTGGTGTTGAGGAGTAAACACTTTACTATTGTTATTTTCAAAATTGTTCTGAAAGTGGCAGTATTCATATAATGTCACATAAGAATTCAACGGTCAGTTCACGAACATTCCTTTTATGTGTGCTCGATCCCTTGGCAATAACTCATTATAAATTTCAATATTAGATATAATTATTATTGTAATAATACTGTCACATTCGTACCTCTTTTATAAGTTCTGCAACATATAATCCAGAAAGTGGAGTTTGTTCTGCTAACTTCATCACTACAACATTTCCCGTAGCTAGAGCAGGGGCCAATTTCCAAGCTTGCATTACAAGCGGCACATTCCACTAAAATATATAATATAATAGTAAAATATAGGTAGTTTGTCTTGCTGTAGGCCTATGTTTACCTAATCATCCAAAATAATAGTCTACCCTTCCAATAATTATACATATCCATGGCTAGAAGAAATGAGCCATGGCTAAAAATGAGGTTTTCAACAAGACCCGAAATGCTCGTCTTGTGGTACGATTACACTTCATCAAACATCACTTTTGCCGTGTTTCCGCAGGAAAAATTATCCGATAAATTATCTCGATAAAAATTATCCGATAAAAGTGCTGCAGAAACGGGTGTTTAACCTATTCTG
>JAOTQE010011524.1:0-11014 GCA_025631205.1 Nesometra sesokonis | reverse complement strand
GGGGGGGGAGGTCCGTTGGGCCCCCTTGGATCCATGCCTGGTAATATGAAATATTCAATTTAATTTCTAAAAAAGGAAAATATGTGAGAAACTGGGAGAAACTAAATTGCCATGTAATGCATTATTGCTGTATGTCAAACACTGTATTTAAATAAGGGAGAGGGTGTAAGACTGGAGTTTGTGGGTGTAACTCTCATGCATTATCAACAACCAAATTTAGCCCTGTATACCAAGCCCATTTGAATATGCACCAATTGGGCTGGAGTTTGTGGGGTGATCAGGGGCGGATAAAGCAAAGCAAATAGAGGGAGCCCAATGCCAAACTTTGTGTTGTTTGTAGAAGTCTAGGATTCTCCCCATGCCAATTTTCAAACAAAATGCATTCCCTAGGTATCAGATAATTTATTGCCAACAATGAGTTCAAATAATATTCGTCCAAGTCAAAACGGAGGCCTAGGTTGGGTTGCCCTCCCCCTTGGATCTGTACCTGGGTGATTGCACTTCTGATAACTGTATGAAGAGTAAAATAATTCTAGGCCTATAGCAATTTTTAGAGGGCACCTACATGTCAATTGATCTAAACCCCACTACGGGGAAGGGGAAGGTTGGGTAGCCCCACCTCCTCACCTCTCCTCCCCCCACCACAAAGTTTGTGAAAATGTAATATAGTTTTAACAAGTGCTCAATTTTCAACTTGATGGTTTTGCTGTGACATGCCTAATATACCGTATATAATCCCGCTTCTGGAATTTTATCCCAGTTTCAACCCAGTAAATTTTTACAGACCCTGATAGTTTTAATTTCTAATAATGTATAACCTTCAAAATATAGCACATGGTGCAATAAAACATAATGGACTCTTAATTATACCACGTTTATAACTACTGCACTTCTGAGATAAATTTAGCAAAATCATCTTTAAAATTTTTATGTATTTGTAGGTGAAAGATCATGCATATGAGAGAAACTGCATAGGTCATTGGTGTATTTTATCTCTGGAAATAGATGGTAGTATCAAACCCTTTATGCTGATCAAACAATACATAATCAATTAGGAATTTTTCTTGTGAAACCTTTAATCATTAGAATCAACACTAAGCTTTTAGGTGATTCCATTTAGAGGTCATGGGACATAGACTTATTAAATGAACATTATGGGCGAGTTGAGTGGGCAAGAGTTTATTGGCCGAGTGGTAAGAAGGGGAGCCACAACCAAGTTATAACATCACTGCAGGGTCGATGTTCTCTCTAGTGATTCTATTGCTAGTTGAATGAGTCTTTGTCTATTTGTTTTTTTGTGATTTAAAACACCAGTCCTGCATCTTTTTGAAGAGTAGTGGACATCTTGGTGTTTTAGTTCATTTCCTTGCCCTATTATTGTGGACAGACAAGAATTTTCTGAAGGTCTGCCATCTGAAAGTGAAGATTCTTCCGTTTAATATTTAGCAGGGGCGGATCCAGGATCGTGTGAAAAGTGGGCGCAAAATTCCCGGTCGGGTAGGCGTGTCCAAGGTTTAAGATGTAACAAGAAAAAATTAGCCGTTATTTGCGTGTAGGCCTCTTTAGACTATCTTAAGCGGTAGTTGTATGCAGTTTGCGTGTATTCTAATCTTTGGGGTACATTTTAGAGGCGGGGCATCTAATATAAGAGGGACACACATGTACTTTTGACAATATAAGAGGGAGCGCGTGCCAGATACGCTCCCCTCTAAATCCGCCCCTGTTTAGTGACACATAGAAGGGTGGAGGAAGGGGGAGGAAGGTGTTGATCAACCTGGAAACACATACTTGAATATGGTTTTGACAAACAAAATTAAGTTTGCACTAACCTGCTCTGATATGAATTTGGGTGTCCCTCCTTGGCCCCCTACTGCTATATTTGGTGGCAGTTTTTCATTCAAAAAAAGTAAATAATACATTTCTGGTCAATTTTAATTTTGTAGGAGGGGAAAGGGATTAAACCTGTTAAGCCACCTTTCCCCTCCCCCATCTACAACTGGAGCATAATTGCAAGATACCTGATGAGTATGGTTGAAAGCTCCAAGGGTTACATTGATTTAGAGCCTTTAATTTAAAGTTCCACAAGCAAACTTGCTTTGTAGGGTATTATCAAGGTATTGTCAAGCCCCCAATATACCAAAATCCCTAAAAAAGTACACCAAATACACAAAATACCGTTTTGTTTTTTTTTGTTTTTTTGTTTTTTTGCTTGCCACCTTGTGGGGGTGCCCTCCTTGTCGGGGGTGTTGCCTTGCTGTCAGGGAAGTCCTGCCGCTGCCACTGTACTAGTGTATGGTATATCCACACTGACTGAGATTTCCAAGTTCAAGGTTAGTGGGCTTATACTATGTATATGTCCACATCATATTGACTAAGATTCAACATTAAAGATTAGTGGAATTTTACTAGGGTATATATCCACATCATATATCGACTGAGATTAGTTAGCTTATACCAGCATGTACTTAATATATTGATATAATCTTCTTAAAATTAATATCTACTTTAATTTAATAATCGGAAGTATAAACTGACAAATTGTCATCTAAAAAATCATTTAAATTTCAAACACAGCAACCTTAACTAGCATGAGAGATGGGAGGGATTTGTGTCTAACAACCGTCTACTACAATAAAAATCATTAATATAGTTCGGTTTTCCAAACTATCACAACCCCAGGGAGAAATGCACATCCCCAGGCTGAAAACACACTTCTGACTTACAACTGATTGATGCTAAAACACTAGTTAACTAGAGCATATAGGTATCATGTTGCTCAATGACAACATTGTGACCTATTTATTAGTAAATATTGTGTGTAATACTGTCACACCGAAAGGGACTTCTCTACAATCAATTTATCACGCGCCAATTCAGCTTTTGTTGCTATTATTAAGACCGTAACATTTAAAATGTGCTCATTTAATATTCAAATGACATTTAAAATTTACCTTCGTTTAGTTAAATTTGTCGTCGTAAAAATGTATTATTATTGTTATTGTTATATTTTTTTTAAATTTTATTTATTTTCACAATCATCCAACAGGAACATAAATGTTCCCACTTACAGGCGAGAATTGTAAAATATGAAATTTTAAATTACACATTAAAACTTTTATAAAAACATTTTAAAATTACACTATATAGTACACACAATATTAACAATAACAAGATAAATAATTATTTAAACGACACTTGAAACGTGTGTAAAGAATAAGAAAATATATCAACACCAGAACATTTTGCAACAAAGTCGTTATACAAATTTGATAATCGTTAAATAAAACCATCCTTACAGACATTAACACGACGAAAAGAAACAAAATAAATTACGTTGACGAAGTTGGCGACTAGGAACTTTGAGTGTAAAGTTTGAAATAAGACTACAATCAAACAAATTACTAACATTTAAACAAAAACAAAAGATCAAGATACAAACGTTTATTAGACCATATGGATATGTAACATTTAAATTGTTGTTGCTGTTGTTATTGTTATTGTTATCATTCTACAATCCTTTTATCACCCGATAAGATATTGGGTTTAAAAATGTATAATTCTTAGCTAGAGGATTAGAAATTACAATCAAATGCATAGGTAGTGTCTAGAATGTCTCGGAAGTCACAAAACATATATTCCCTATCGCTGCTGGTTGTTGGCATTTTCTAAAAATATGAATAAATCCTTTACTACCAAATAGAGTAACAGTAACTCCAAATAAGGAAAGTGAGGCCATGATTTCTCAACGTTTCTACTTTTATTAAGTCATCATCAGGAATGAGATATTTACAGTAAATTACCAAAAATACTACAGTATGCAAATGAGATATGCACCAGAATCCAGAGGATATTCTTATTACCAAATGTCTCATTCCCACCAAACTTAATATAATCATTATCCTAAACATTGAAACAAAGACAACTATTTTTAGAATGCACTCATTCCTAAATAAGGACACATACTTTATTGACAATAAGACAGTTTGTACAGTTTCAGTAACGAATATAACCACGTTTATTTGTATCAGCTGCCAAAGAACTAGACCACATCCGCTCCATTTACGTCATGAGAATCAAGTAAATATTGAATCAATAGATATAAAATTGAACAGCCCAGCTCCCGGAATCTAACTAGAAACACTCGTTGGAAAACTATTAAACAACTAAAAAAACACCACAGTAATGAATACATATTAATTTACTAATGCACTGCGGGCTAGCAAATGAGTACTTCAAAGCAGGACCGAATACTAAATCATAAACGAAAAATCTATATGATGCTCTAGATCTGGTAATGTTGATGATCTGCCTTTGATGTCCCCAATCGTAAAGGAATTTAATGGTTAATACATAATCTAATGATTGTTTACCAAACCAACTAATGTTAGACAGATAGGTTCAATGCACTGCGACAAAGCTCTGAATCTGTCTGAAATCTTTCATTGTCATAAAACCAACTTTGTACAGAATATACAAACAATTCTTTCCAAATCGGCCCTTCAGATAACCCAAATTCACGCTAAACCGAACATTTGTTATAACCAAAGGCATGAATCTAATATAAACATATGAGGCATGACACAGCAAAACAATGAAGTTGTAGGAAAATTGAAAATTGAGTTATTGTTAAAACCATATTACACTTTTCGCAAGCATTAAAATGAGTTTTTCCACATTTTGCGTGTTCACAGGAAGTTTACCTAACAATGGAGTAAAGGAAACTTACCAATGCAGCGCAGTTATTTAACCAAGTCCGCTTGCCCAGGTAAACTGGCCAGGTTCAGTGTTATCAGGGAGGGTTTTATCAAGCAGGAAAGTCCACTGTAAAGAGCGTGACTTGGGTAAACTTCCCGAGTTAGAATGGCCTTCATTGGTCAATTGGGTACTCCCGTGAGTTGTGACCTTGGGTAACATGGTTTATTTTACAATTTTTCCCATCCAAGTGCGAACAATGGTGAAATTAAACCTTGTTAAATGTTAACATTTGTCTTGGTAAAATGCTCCCTTTTTACATCCAGTGTCATTACACTCAAGTGCAAAAAACGGGCAATATTTAACCTTTGGAAAGTTAACCATGTTCTTGGTAAAATATTTCTTTTTTTAATCCAGTGTGATTGCGACTTAAGCTGTATAAACTCTTTGTTTGCGCATGATGGATTTTAAGATGCGGACAGAGATTTTCCAGTTAAAATTAATGTGTGCAGTTAATGTTATGATTAATGTGACAAATACTATACCTCTAGAAAGCTAGTAACTCGATTCTCATCGTATGATGATTCTTACAATCATGTAAATGATTTCTTCGCAGCTACAGCGGACGTTATCGTAAGTTCAGTAAATGTCAAAGCAGGATAAGACATCACACATTTTCAGAGAAGCAATACGACATTGTTCTGTGAAAAGAGAGAATAGAATCGAAATATTAATCATTCTGATAATTCAATTAACTTTTTTTTACATAGAATATTGTTATTAACTAAAGGGTTTCACAAAATGTGGGTGTTTTTCAAGATTTAATTCAAGAAGGCATTACATTATAAGAGGACATTATTCATGGGTACAAAAAAATATTAAGGGGGTGTTTATTTCATTCTAGAAGAGGTGTTTAATTAAATGGAATGAGACTAACCTTTGAAACTGATTTTTTAAAATTCTAAACTTAATTCTAAAATGTTTCACAAATGTCAATGTGGGTGTTTTCTTTAAGAAGGATTTAATTGAAAGAGACATTTATTTCAAATTAATTTCAAAGTGGGGGTTACTGGGGGAGGCATTTACTATATTCTACAGTTGGTGTTTAATTGAATAGAAGGAGGCTAGCTTTTCAAATTACATTCAAATTGAATTTTAAATTATTTCACAAAATGTGGGTGTTTTTTTTATTGGAGAGAGACTAAATAGAAGGTAATTCAAATCATTTTAAATTGGGGGTATTATTTATGGAAGGAGACATTTTAATTAAATGAATGGAAACTAGTCTTTCTAAATATTTTTTTTTCATGCTCGTCCTTTAGACTGATACGAACAAGAGGAAGAGGATGTGGATATGGAATGCCAGGTCGTGGTAGCATACATCGAAGGGAAGTGAAGAAAACAAAATCCAATTACATCTAAAAAATAATAACACTGAGCATACGTTAATAAATAGAGCAAGGCATGGCAAACAAAACAAATTGTTGCACAGGAAGTTATGGAGAAATAAGCAAATAAACAAAAGGAAATATAAAGACATACAAAGGGATTGTGGCATAGCTTTGCTTATAGGCATCAATTTTGACAACTGATTTTAAAATACTGAATAGGGTTTTAATATTATCTCATTTTTTTTTAATTTAGCGACAACTTGGTGGTTTTGCCTCAAACGAATGTACCGTACATGCTCTGTCAATTTACTGACATCAAAAGACACGTAATTGACTCTTGGAGCAACATACGAAAAACCTCTCACCGGCTGTTTTATGTTTAACAGTTAGATACAGTTGTTAAATGAGAGGGGCCCTGTGGACGAACAGAATCCCACAGTTTTTTTTTAGTCGTAAAATTCCAGCACATGAGATATATTTTTACGCTACGTCAACTTTATACCAGGGATTTTTTTTAATTTAAATTTTGAAACTCATTTATTTTGCTGTGGGGAAGAAAAATGCACGTTATCTATTTTAAATGAAGATAATGTAGTTTCCTTGAAAAACGATACCTTCAATGCGTAATAGATTCTAAACAAATCGGTATGCTCTTATTCCCGACACCTAATGGATACTTCTAATGATTTCTGCCCTTACATATGAGAAAAGTTAAAGAAGTACCGTTAAAAACATAGCATAATGAATCACAATCAAACCTGATTGTGGCGCTTTTTTAAATATTTCTTGTTTAATTCTAAATTGAATTCTAATGGATTTGTTTGAGGTGGCATTTCAATAAATGTGGGGGCGTTTTTTAACACAAGATGTCATCGTCAATTGTCACTTCTAATAATAATATAAATTTTGTATTAATACAAATCTAGTATTAGTAAGATGAGGAGGAGGGGTACTTAAGTAAATGGCAGATATAATGTTAGAAGTAATGAATTGCAAATGTCTTGTTAATCAAAACGTTTGATTCCGCATTTCTAACTGGTGAACTTTTGACTCATTGCCACTGGACGACTCGCTTGTCAGATTTTGTATACTCCGACAACGACCAAATAATACGATTCAGTTTCAGTCAAATCTTCTAGATTGCATTCCATTACACTCAGCCGCTAAAATACAATACATTAAATTTTAATGACTAGACTGACATCAAGAGCTCCAAGATAAATCCATCAATTTTGTTCGTCTCGGAATTCCAGTATTAAATATAATAATTTTGCTGTAGGGATAAACAGATACTGACATTCTATTAATATTAATACAAAATTGCTTTCAATAATGCCTTCTCAAATCAAAACGTAAATGTTATACTCCTTCAAATATCTGTAAAATAAACACTGTTAAAACTCTCTCACCATGAATAATAAATGCCCAAATATTTATCTAAATACTAATATAAACATATTCGAACATGCATTCTTTAACTAAACTTCTACTTTAATTAGGTCAAAAAAAAAATTCTGCCTAAAGCCTCATTTGCACTGTAATTACTTTATTAAAACTAACAGACTTGCTGGTGAGTTTAACTGGAAAATGTCCTGTGCAGAAAGCCTATGAATTCTTACTTCGTAAAACTAACCCCGTATGCCTGTTAGTTTTCTGGAATGAAATATGCCCCAGTAAAACTTACTGAGCTTGTTTAACCGGCCTGTGAAGATCAATGCGGACAGCGAGATTCTTGCCTTTTGACTTGTACGAATATTATTTGAACTTGAAAAAAGTCAATGTTTGTAATAAATTACCTGCGAAAATTACCTCTCAGATACCCAGGAAATGCATCTTGTTTGAAAATTGGCCTACAGAGGACCCTAGGACCCTAAAATAGCACAAAATTTGGCACCGTACCCCTCTATCTGCAATCGGACCCCCTCTATCCAGTTCTGTTGGATTCTGCCCCTGAAATAGTAACAAGTCATGTAAGTGCATAACTAAATAAAGGTCAAAATTAGGAACCTCTATTAAGACTAACAATTTTACGCCTTTCGCTCGGACCCTTTCACACAGGAAATGGTCATATTACAGGAATTTTACCTTCTGTGTGAAAAGGTTTAGACTGGCAATAATGCCGGCATGGTTATGGTAACATTGCGGTATTTTCTGTGTGAAAGGGGCTTAGGAGTGGTACTTTAGCTTGGTGGTTAGCATGCTTGCCTTCCAATCCCGAGGTCCTAGCTGCACTAGGTTCTATCCCACAACGTAACCAGCACCACTTCCTAAGATGACTCCCGTTCATTGTATTTTTATCCAGTTTTAAAGGGTCGTTTTAATATTTTTACTGTTTTTAAGTGAGTTCTAAAATGAGCAATGTAATTTTCTCATTATGAGGATGAATAAAGTTTATGATTATGATTATTATTATGATTATTTTGAGAAAGCATGGCATAGTTATCCTGTAAGTGGTGAAAAAAAAACTTTGCTGTTGGATGTGACACGAAATAAAAAAATACAGTATCAAACTGTAGTGTTGTGTCAGTAACAAAAAAAACAGACTATAGTTTCTCAGCAATATTAAAAAAAATCACCGACTTCCTTTCATCACGGTGTGTTTATATTTAACATGTCTATATTGCAGAACTTGTGTGAACTAGCATAGTATTTAATGAGTTGTAGGACAACGGAGTTGAATAGTAAAAAGCTTAGTAGATTTCATATCGTGTTGCAAACGAGTTCACAAATCGACACACAAAATCGGTCGACACTATACTTCAGGTTCTACTTACTGTGGCTGATGAGATAATCTCCAAGTTTAATTCGGCCAGGTAAAGTAGGTCTCGCCGCCTCCATCGGTCATAAGACATAAAATTTACGTTATTTCATAAGAAATAATCTTCCGTTCTTATATAAATGTATTAGAAACAGTGGGTGTGTTTGGTTTAGTGGTTTTAATTTGTAATCTTTCAACATGTTATGAATTATAACATTATTGTCATCCTCATTTTGACATTGAAGATGTATTGTCATATGAAAAATTATCCAAAAAATTGATTTTGGAAATAATCTGCTAATTTTGAGGAAATATATATATTATGATAGTTCCATTCAAAAATATTAAAAACAAATATTTACTCTTAATTTGCAATATTATAAGGCTAAAAATGAGCAAAAATCAATTAAAAGGCTGGCAGGAGAAATGATACTGTCATTTTTCAGTGTAAGGTAAAATATTATTAAACAATCTTTAAATACACTAATTTCAATTCTCATGCTATCAACTTTGGTGTTACTTTAATATGAGCAAGTTAATTTTTAAAAAATTAATGGTTATGACATTTTGGTCATTTTAAAGTGAAAATACATCTTTAAACAATCTAAATCTTCATAAATTTGGATGTTTTTTTTCTTCCTTCATCTGTTATTAGAAAAATATAATTTATTAATAAGTAATAATCTTCAATCCTTACAGTATATGAATTTAATAGAGTCAACCTTCACATTTACACACCCCTTGGTCTGGAAGGTGTTTGTAAATGATAAAGTTTGTAAATGAGAAGGTTCATAAAAACTGGTCAAATATGGCCTCCAAAACATAAATTTGTATTTTTTTTTTTTTTGGTTGTTAAAACATGTTATTTAAATAAACTAGAAGAAAAAATATTTAAAAAAAATATATCAATGATAAATTATAGGATACTGTAATTACATCGTTGGCAATTATTTTAATTATGTCACTGACTGAATTGTGTTTGTAAAATAGAAGGTTTGTAAATGGGAAATTCATAAATGAGAAGGCTGACTGTATGAAACTGGGTATGAAGGTTCGTTTTTAGGCTTTATCCCTTTTAATGCTTTAATATGTAAAATGATTTTGTGACCTAATTTACATATCATGGATAATAACATTACTGCTGTCATCCTTTTGGAATTATACTACTAATGTTTTATTTGTTTTAATAAATTAAATTATTACAAAACAGTGATTGGTTTGTATAGGCTTTAATTTGTGACCTTTCAACGTAAAATGACTTCTATGTCCTACATTGCATGATATGAATTAAACATTAGCACTATCACCATTTAGGCATAATACCATTTATATTTCCTAATGTTTTTATTTTATTTTAATAAATTAGTTAAATACAAAACAGTAGGTGGATTGGTTTGTTTATATATCTTAAATTGTAACCTTTTAAAATGTCTTTTATGTGGCCTACTTTACATGTTATGAATTAAACATTATTACCATCGCCATTTAGGCAGCATTTAAACTTACCTGATAGCGTTTAAATTTTCCTGAAGTTTTTATTTTATTCCATTAAATTAGTTAAATAGAAAACAGTAGGTGGGTTAATTCGTAACCTTTTCAAATTTCTTTTCTATGGCCTACTTTACATGCTATGAACTGTAACTTATTACCATCACAATTTAAGCATAATAGAATTTAAATTTCCATATATTTTATTTATTTTAATAAATTATATGTTGCAAAACAGTGGGTGGTTTTGGCTTGTTTATATGTCTTAACTCATAACCTTTTCAAATGTCTTTTATGTAGCCTACTTCACATGTTTTGAATTATAACATTATTCCTATTACCTTTTACAACAACTGTGATATGATTTCAATATAAGCTCTATTTTTCTATTTTGCGACAACTTGGTGGTTTTGTCATGACAAGCCCCATATATAGAACGGATTCTATGGCCTACTTTACATGTTTTGAATTAGACCACCAAGTTGTCGCAAAATTGAAAAATGGAGATATTAAAACCATATTACACTTATTGTAAGCTTTAAAATGAGGGGTCAATTATCAAAATCGGACATTTATTACCAAAGTTATGGACCAAAATAGACAAAAAGTTCCTATGTATTTGTTTATATTTCCTGTTGTTTATTTGCTTATTTCTCAATAACTTCCTGTGCGACAACTTGGTGGT